>JBAMBJ010002445.1:0-94944 GCA_037043495.1 Drosophila recens
AGTCAACATATTAGAGGAGAAGAGATTGAAAAATCTAACTTGAATGAAGTATTCCGTACTTGGTTTTTTGTATGAAATATGTATAAGTGAAATTCAAGCGAAATCGATTTCTGTGGCACCCCCGTTTAAAGCAATATTCACTAAATCACTTTACTCATTAAATCGCATTGAAATAATGTTTTTCTAAATGGGCTAAAACCAAAGCTTGGTTTCATTTCAAAACTGTCAAGCTGTCGCATAAACTTGACAAATGTTATTCCAGTGATTTTTGGTTAACTGTCGAGTGCTTGTTTTACCCACTTTGTGTTCATAAAAAGGTGGAAAACAAATAGTTACAAAGTTCCAAATTGACTGTTCTGTGAGCCAGAGTGTCATTTTTATCCTACCCTAACATAATAAGCGGCTATATCACAATTCTTAAGCTTTAAAGAATTCTAGAAAATGTTGACAATTTTAAATAGCAAAAATTAAGACTGCATTAAAAGTATTCTACAATAAATATTTACAACTTTTTAGAGTTTTGGAAATTTTTTTTATCACTGGAAAAAAACCATTAACCATTAAAATTCGGTTAGAAAACTAGAAAATTCAATTGAAATCTAATCTAAAAGTATCCAGATCAATCAAAGAATTCAATATTAAAATTAAAGAGATTAAATTTTAAAGCATAATAAAAAGGGCTTGCTTATTGTCTAATAACTTTTCTTGGAGTCTAAAGCTTTTCATTAAATTTCATTATTTTAAAAGAAAACTTAAGATCTGAAATCGAGCTTATCATGGAATAGTACGAGTAGACACCCTTTAAAACAGGGTATATAACCGAAACGGTTATGTTCGAATTTAGGTATTCGGCTATCGGTTCTTTGTGTTCTGGTTTAATAACGGTTTATAATAATTCAATTATTAAAAACCGATCTTATTTTGAGATTAGAAAAAAATATCAAATTTATTTTAAAAACTAGAATTACACCCTAATAACATAATTAAATTTTATGCTTAACCAATCCGAACCGGTTGCTAAACGGTTATTTTCGTTTGAATAATTTCGGTTGTTCTGTTTAGGTCAAATAAAAATTACTATTTTAACCCCTTTTTCCACCTTCTCATACAAAAACACCTTTTCAAAAAACCATAAAAAATACTTAGAATTTTTTGAAGAATTTTTTGCATCAAAATATTTTTTGTGTGGGACCGAGGAAAAAAGTTAAAAATTACACTTTTACAAACAAATTTAAAAATTTTCCATGGGTACTTAATGGGTTAAGGAAATTTTTGCATCATTCAAACGGAATTTAAATGAATAGATGATTAAATTAAGATATCTGCATCAAATCTTTTTATTATACAAAAATTTGACAAAGAAGACATTAGTGGACCACTGTATATATTTTACGCATTTTCACCGATCGATTCATAAATTGTGACTAGATTCAATTGACTTCATAGTTAAAAACGACAAAATGTAATGCTCTTCAAATGGAAAAAATACTACAAAATTTAAGTGTGGCATCGTAAAGCATAAAAATACATAAACTTACCAGGTGTATCAAAAAGCTAAAATTATTTTTGAAGTAGCTAAAATTCCCGCTACCCGCTGTTTTAGAATTCATCCCGCATTTGCCAGTTGCAACCCACTAAATCTGTCGGGAAAATAGCTAAATTGGCAACACTGGTTTAGGTATTGGGAATTAAGAAAAGATTTTTTCTCAATTTTAGTTGCGGCTAAACAATTCAATCGGTTTTGACCGGTTAACTGCTCAAAAGGCAAAACGTTCAAATCAGTCAGATTAAATTTTAAATCAGACATCTCTTAACAAAGAAAGTGTATTTGGAAGTCAACACAAAGTACAATATCAATATCATGTTAAAGCGAATCTACAAACTTGGATTCATGACCTTAACACTATTTTTGCAGCTGATCAATTCCGACCCAAATCGGGTAAATCGAACCCGGAACACAAGAGACGAACACACTGAACACATATCGAATAGATTCTCGTCAATCGAATGCACACTCCAAAGTTGAATAGTACCGAAAATGAGTGCAGAATTCTAATTAGCAGTTTTATTTCAACACAAGACGACACGGGAAGTTTGCCCAGGGGCTGTCGAGAGGGAGGCGGGGGGGAAGATTTGTTGTCGATTTGTAGATTTGTTGTAGATGTGCAATTACATTTGTCAGTTTTCTCACTTCATTTGTTTGACGTTTCAAACACAAATTTGAAAGGTTCGAATTTCAAGTCTTTGTTATTGTAGTTGGAATTCAACGTGATAATAACATAGAAGTAAATAGATCTACATACATATATGTATATCTACAGTTTGTCAAGGAACTCTTTACACACCCTTAAAAATGTAATATTTTGACTTTAAATAAGAAAAAAAATAGCTTATTATGTATATTTGGAAAGGTCGTTTAAATTCCGATTGAATGACACAAAACTTTCCTTAACCCATTAAGTACCCTTCGAAAATTTCGAACTTACAGCTGTGTTCACAAAAATAGCAGTGCTCTTTCTTTTACTATAACAGCTATTGTAAGTCAAGTCTTCAAATTTAAAAATTATATTTGGAAAGGTCATCTAAATTCCGTTTGAATGATGTATAACTTTCCTTAACCCATTAAGTACCCATTAAAATATTCGAATTTTAAAAAAGGTCTACTTTTTCAACTTCTTTCCTCGATTTTTTCCAAAAAATGTTGGGATGCAAAAAAATTCTTGAAAAAATTCTAAGAGTAACTGCAAAAGAAAATTTTCGCTAGTATTTTTAAAAATTTTTTGAAAACTGCAAAAAAGGCACTTTTTGCATGAAAATTAAGAAAAATGGGTTAAAATGGTAATTTTTAGGATTTTCGAAATATTGTCAAAATTACTAGCAAAAATATTTTTAAAAATTTTCTTTTGCAATTACTCTTAGAATTGTTCCAAGATTTTTTTTGCATCAAAATATTTTTTGTAAAGGAGGAAATCGAGGAAAATAGTTTTGAAAAGTGACTTTTACATAAGTTCGAAATTTTCGAAGGGTACTAAATGGGTTAACGGAAGTTTTGTGTCATTCAATCGGAATTTAAACGACCTTTCCAAATATACATATATAATAAGCTATTATTTTCTTATTTAAAGTCAAAATATTACATTTTTAAGGGTGTGCAAAGAATTAGTTGACAAACTGTATATATTCAAGTGTTAGAAACGTTGTGATTGTTGTTTTGTATTTGTATTTGCTTTTCTTCAAAACAAGGAACGGGGAAAAACATTTTCGGATTAACTCTTAACAATTTTTATGACTTTTTTTTTGTATTATTTTTTAGTTGCATTAAATTTGTTCTTGTTTATTTATTCAACAAATTTCAAAACTATATTCAAACTAACATAAACAAACTCACATACAAAATAGGCTTAAAAATTAACAAAAAAAAAATAGAATTGTTTTTTTTTTCGTTTTTTAATTTATTGTGTATTCAACTCTTATTTTATGCTTATTTAACTTGTTACGCAACAAAACAGTTACAATATAAGCTTATCTTTAAGTTGTATATATGTATATGTGTTTGATATATATATATATATACATATAGTTAGGTATGTACAAGGGCTAGGCGTAGTTTATATATTGGTTTAGCTTCGTTTACATTTATGTATTTATATATATATATATATAAAGATTGTTTGTTTGTTGTATATATATAGAAAAAGAAACTCGACTTTAAAATTTACAAAAAAAAAAAAAAAAAGTAATATTATAATTATGATAAAAAGTGTGTTTAGGAAACATTGTTTTAGCAGCTTTAGCAGGGAGTTTAACAGAGTTTCGATTTTCGAGCTATGGTTTATTGTTTTTTTGATATATAGTTAATAGTTAATAGACAATTTACGGATTGGCGGCAATTTTTCGAATCTTTATCTCTTTAAACTTTGCTCATTTCTATCTCTGTTTCTCGCTCTTGCTCTCTCGCTCTATTTACTTTACTTGTGCTCTTGGCTCTCTTTCTTTTTCCTTCTCTCTCTCTCTCTCTCTCTCTGTGTGTTTCTTTCTTGATTTAAAGGCATACAAAAGACATGCAATATTTTGGTTTCCACTTAATTTTGGTTTAACAAATTATCTCGCTCTCTTTCACTAGCTGTCTCCCTCTCTCTCTTCTTACAGTTAACGCTATTCCCTATCATATATATTATTAACTCTCCAACTCTTTATCTGCTGTCTCTCTCTCTCTCTTTACATCCATTCAAAAATCAATTCAATTCACAAAATAGCGACGAATCCCTGGGGTCATGTTAAATTTCACATAGTTTGCGGTAGGCGGAGCAGCACCATCATCATCATCATCATCATCATCATCATCATCATCATCATCATCATTAACATTCTCACATCAACTTGTTGATCATCATCAGCATCATCATCAGCATCAATTCTCGCCATTTCAGCTCTCTGCTTTTTATCATTTCCACTGCCATTCCATATTGTCCCTCTCTCTCTCTCTCTCGCTCTCTCTTCTTCGCTCTCTCTCTCTCTATTTAGTTGGCTGCTTGTTGACACAGTGCCTCAAAATCGCAGCGCTCAACGCTGTCCGCGTAGTTGCGTCGCAGCGTTTTAAGCGGACAAAGATCCTCATCCTGTGGACAACCGGGCAGACGCACCACACGCTCCTGATGCATCACCAGCACGCGGGGCTCCTCCTTAATGCAACTGTTAAATCGAAATAGAAATACATAAACAAAATATATTCAATTCAAATCAATTCATGTTCATTATTCATATTTTCAAATATAAATTCAATTAAAACTAGTCGGCGGTGCTACAGTCGAGCGGTACTCGACTGTCGGAGACCCCGTACTTATCACTGCGGACGGCAGTCCGCGCTAGTGACGAAAGCAGCACGAAGGGTGCGAAGGCGACTAGCATATATACACAGGAAGAATGGAAAATTTGCTATGACTGTCCGATCAGGTCGAGTTATATACCGATCGAAAGGTATCAATTTAACTTACAAATGTGCATACTAAGACTTTTGAAAACTCACCTGGTTCGTGAGATAAACAGGTGTAAGTGGAAGGGGCAAAATATAAATGATTGGAGCTAGTGGGACCGTTGGAGCCTTTTGGTCAACAATTTTAATTTTTTAATATTTCTCATAAAATTACGCGTCGAATGACACCTCAATCATTAAAATCCGACTACTGGTTCAAAAGATAAATTATTTTGAAATTTTTGGTGCCCTTCTCAAAACGAGAAGAAAAGTCAGTCTGTCTGTTTGTTTGTTTGTTTGTTTGTTTGTTTGTTTGTATAGATCAAATCGTTGTTTTAGCTTAAAAGTTTGAATGAGGACTTGTTCCCGCTCAAAAATCTAGAAATGTTTGTTCTACGACTTTTTCGAAAAATCGCTAGTTTAGCGGGAAATCGCTAAAAGCCGCTAAAATTGAAACCCCCATAGCATCCAAACTATAGAAGCTACAGATGCGATCTATATATCGGTGAAAAGGTATTTCGAAGGGCTTTTAGGCATACCTTCAACGTTTTTTTTTAAGTAAAAAGGTAAACAGCTACAGGGGAAATAAGGTATTTTTTTCCACATTTTGGCGATTTTAGAAAAATCTACACATGAAATCGCTTTAAAATATGTTATATATTTTAGGCAATTAGATTCCGCGTTTTTTGACATATAACACATATCTGTCAAAATTCGTTTGGACAAGATATTACCTATTAACTGAATATACCTTTTACCTTCACACTACTGCATGTAAATATGCAGTATATACACTGCTTGCAGCGTAATGCGGAAGTAAACTGCTTGCAAGTGGTGAATTCTTTTTGCGGCAGATAAATCATTTTATAATCAAAAATATAGAATCGTTTGTTCTACGACTTTTTCGAAAAATCGCTAGTTTAGCGGGAAATCGCTAAAAACCGCTAAAATTTAAGCCCCCATAGCATCCAAATGATAGAAGCTACAGATGCGATCTATATATCGTTGAAAAGGTATTTCGAAGAGCTCTTAGGCATACCTTAAAAGTTACAGTTACAGGTTAAATAAGGTATTTTATCCCACATTTGACAAATTAAGAAAAATCTTCACATCAAATCACATCAAATATTGCAATTTTAAAATTTCTGATGTCTTTTTCAAAAATTTCTGATATCCCATAAAAAAAACCTCTTTACGAGGTAAAAGTCTAGTGACGAAAACATTTTCATGCCCCAAAATTTCTGATATCCAATTTTGTGACGAATAATATTAAGTTTTACACATAAATTATTTTAAACAAAATTTTTGCATTCGGCACTGCGCAAAACAGTGAGTTTTATTTGGTCTGAAGAATTGAGACATTTTAGCGCAATGTGCCGAGTGCAAAAATTTTGTTTAAAATAATTTATGTGTAAAACTTAATATTATTCGTCACAAAATTGGATATCAGAAATTTTGGGGCATGAAAATGTTTTCGTCACTAGACTTTTACCTCGTAAAGAGGTTTTTTTTATGGGTTATAAAGATATCTCAAACAACAAAAAGATGTTCATACTAAGACTTAATTTGGACTGATCGTTCCTATGGCAGCTATATGATATAGTAATCTGATTTCAATCAAATTTGGTCAGTATGTATGGGACCATCTTTTATGCATATTCTGTCAGTTTGGTTTAAATATCTCAAACAGCAAAAAAGATTTTCATACTAAGACTTGATTTTCAACTGATTGTTCCTATGGCAGCTATATGATATAGTGGTCTGATCCAAAATCTAAAACAAACTCGATCTGCTCTTAATATAGACGAACCTACATACCAAGTTTGGAGTCTCTAGCCCTTATAGTCTCTGAGATCTAGGCGCTCTTACAGACGGACAGACGGACGGACGGACAGACGGACATGGCTATATCGACTCGGCTGTTGATGCTGATCAAGAATATATATACTTTATGGGGTCTGCCACGCCTCCTTCTGCCTGTTACGCACATTTTTTTGTGACAAAGTTAAAAGACCCCTTTACTTTTTTAAAGTACGGGGTCTAAATATACATAGTATGTTTGTCTCAATATTATCATATACTTATAAATGTTTAGAAAACTTTAAAACTCTTTGTCCTGACTAAGATCTAACGTGTAGGCCAAACAGTTAAAGCTAGAAAGCTGCAATTTTCACACAATACCTCAAGAACTAAAAATTCTTTAATAATAAAGATAACATATTTCTTTATTTTTTGATAAAACATTTAAGACGAATATTCTTCAAGTTATATTTATAGGTGGAACATAATCTTCAAATACCATTTTCAACACTTCAATTAAAAAAATCAAATCGATAAACCAGGCACTGCAAATAAGAGTTATGAATGATAATTTCAACTAAAAAAACCAATGTGAAGAAAATATGCTACAGTAAAATAGTAAACACCAAAATTCTTATTTTTAATTTTTACTTAAAAAGTAAAAAATAATCGTTAAAATTCATTTTTTTTTTTTAATAAAAGTTGAAAAACAACACTTTTTTCTAATTTTTTCAATAAAAATAAAAAATAAGAGCTATGTTTTTTTACCAAAATGTAAAGTTGTTCTTGATCTATGATTCGAGACCTTTCATGTGATGTATCATATCACATGTCCTTTAAGGACGAAGTTAAGGATCCGACTATTTCATTTTTCTTTTATATTCTGGTGCGGTAATAAACATATGTATACATAGTAATTATTGGCAAATAAAATACTAATTGATACCAAAAATATACTAGAAATCATAAAAATACCAAAAAATAGTATAACTTTAACTTTGATTTTTGATTTTTAAAATAAAAGTAATAAATAACTCTTATTTTTATTTATTTTTATTCTCAACTTTTATTAAAAAAATGAATTTTAACGATTATTTCTGACTTTTTAAATAAAAATCAAGAATAATTGTTATTTCGCAACTTTAAAGTACAAATTTGAAAATAATTGTTAATTTGCAATTTTTATTTTAAAAGTTATGAAAGTTACGGTCCCCTATATTTATCTCTTTCTCTATCGCTCTCTCTCTCTTCTCTCTATTTGCGATTCTCTGTCACACACTCACTCATAGCGCACAAAGGCCAAATTGGTTGCGAACGCATCGATTTCACTTGTACGCCAGCGTCGATCCTTGCCAAAATCCTTATGCGTCAACGGCTGCTCATCCTTGGCCACGCCCAGATGGGCCAACATCTTGAGCAGCGTCCCCGAGTGCGTAAAATAGAATGTGGCATTGGCTCGTTCACTTGGCGTACTGCAAAAAATCAAATATATTATAAAAACAATACAATTAACTCAATTATTAATTTTATTTTATTAAAATTTCGTATTTTTGAGTTTGATTATATTTAAATTTTATTATTATTCATTTTTTATTATCAGTCAGGAGAGGAGAGAAAAAATTAAATACTCAGCGCAAACGGCTGTTTTGTTTTATTTTCTTTACTTTGAATTGTTTACAATGTTGCCCTCTCGTTAACGTAAAACTCCTGAAAAATATCTGACCTGAAAATTATTTTAAAAATACTTCTCAATACTTAAATTATGTGTACATAATTATTTATTTATTTATTCTGCATTTAACTCAACAACGGCCCATATTTCCTGTATTGCCGAACGCACTTAGGCTGCGCGCACACTGCGAGCTGAAATCGGAGCTTATAGCGGAGCTTAGAGGCGAGCTTAGAGGCGAGCTGAAAAGTTCAGAACAAAACTAATAGATAAGCTCAGCTTTCAGTGTGCGCACGCTCATACAAGCAGTGTGTTTGTTTTTTTTCGAGCTAATAAGCTCAGCTGTAAGCTCCGCTTTCAGCTCCCAGTGTGCGCGCAGCCTTAAGCCAGAAAGACAAGTGACAAGACGACAAACGATCAGACGCATTTATTTATTTTATTTTCTTTGCTCACATCAAAACGGTCAGAGAATAACCAGTGCAAAAGGGGAACAAATAAAAAGATTGTTAGCTTGAGCGTAGACCGATTCGTTCAAAATACTATGTGAACGGTTCATCTCTGACTCTTTGCTCAAAATGTCAGTAAATGAGAGTTATTTTTGAACAGCTTGAAAGGGTCAACTGTTATTTGCAAGCTCTGATTAAAACCCTAACCCTAATTATTTAAATATATTCCTTTTGATCCAATTGACATCTTAATATGATCAATTATGTACAGTTTATCAACTAATTCTTTGCACTCCCTTAAAAATGTAATATTTTGACTTTGAATAAGATAATAATAGCTTATTATATCTATTTGGAAAGGTCATTTAATTTTCGTTCGAATGATGCAAACATTTCCTTAACCCATTGAGTACCCATGGAATATTTTGAATTTTTGCAAAAGTCTACTTTTTCAACTTATTTCCTCGATTTTTCACAACAAATATTTTGATGCCAAAAAATTCTTGGAACAATTCTAAGAGTAACTGCAAAAGAAAATTTTCAAAATTTCGAAAATATTTTTGCTAGTATTTTTTATAGTTTTTGAAAACTGCAAAAAAGGCACTATTTGCATGAAAATGAGGAAAAATGGGTTAAAATGGTAATTTTAGGATTTTCGAAATATTATCAAAAATACTAGCAAAAATATTTTTGAAAATTTTCTTTTGCAGTTACTCTTAGAATTGTTCAGAATATTTTTGCATCAAAAATTTTTTAAAAAATCGAGGAAAAAGTTTTGACAAGTGACTTTTACATAAGTTTGAAATTTTTGAAGGGATACTTAATGGTTAAGAAAAGTTTTGAGTCATTCAATCGGAATTTAAACGACCTTTCCAAATATACATATATAATAAGCTATTATTTTCTTATTTCAAAGTCAAAATATTACCTTTTAAGGAAGTGCAAAAATTACTTGCCAAACTGTATATATATGTACTATATATATAAAAACGACTCACTCGATGGCCGCAAACATATCGGCGATTGCCGGGCAGGCAATGCGATGGCTCAATTCATAGCCGTAGCCATCGTTCCAGTAATATTCAAGATCCTCGGCAAATTCCAGGGCGCTCAGCGCGTTCACGTCGAAGAAGCGACACCACACAGATGGCAGCACCTGATCCTGATGGCCATGGCGTTGGCGTTGCCAGGCCGTCTCAAAGCCGCACACCGTGTACATGAGCTGAACGTCCTGTACCGTTAGATCCGATAGCTGTGTGCTCGCCCGAACATGCTCCACTGCCGACTGCATCGCCGGCTCCGCATTGAAGCTACGTGCATTAAACATTGTTTCAGGATTCTTATCGACGTCCGTTTTCCAGCGGCTGCAGAGTTTATAAAACTGTAACAAAAACAAACAAAAAAAAACAAGTTAAAATACAAGTTACATAATGTGATTTTATAAGGGACTGAAAATAACTGGTATTGATCAACATTTCAACTCAAAAAGTCACATATAAGGACGAATGCGATTTTTGTTAAAAAATCAAAAAATCAAAAAAATAAGAGTCTGGAAAAACTTTTATTTGTGAGGAAAAAAAATAAAAGTTTCAAAAAACTAGTATTTTTGAATTGAAAACATATAAATCTTTAATGAATTTTATAATATGAAAGTGTTTTAAAAGTCTTTTTAGAATATCTTTGTTAATACTCAAGGTAAACATTCCAAGTTTTCAACATATGTAAATTTGGTTATCAGTAAGATGATAACCTAAGTTACATAAAAACTAGTCGGCTGCTACAGTCGAGCGGTACTCGACTGTCGGAGACCCCGTACTTATTATAAAGATATCTCAAACAACAAAAAGATGTTCATACTAAGACTTGATTTGGACTGATCGTTCCTATGGCAGCTACTATAGATATAGTAATCCGATTTCAATCAAATTTGGTCAATATGTATGGGACCATCTTTTATGCATATTCTGTCAGTTTGGTTGAAATATCTCAAACAGCAAAAAAGTTTTCCATACTAAGACTTGATTTTCAACTGATTGTTCCTATGGAAGCTATATGATATAGTGGTCCGATCCAAAATCTAAAACAAACTCGATCTGCTTGCAATATAGACGAACCTACATGCCAAGTTTGGAGTCTCTAGCTCTTATAGTCTCTGAGATCTAGGCGCTCTTACAGACGGACAGACGGACAGACAGACAGACGGACAGACAGACATGGCTATATCGACTCGGCTGTTGATGCTGATCAAGAATATATATACTTTATGGGGTCTGCCACGCCTCCTTCTGCCTGTTACGCACATTTTTTTTGTGACAAAGTTAATAGACCCCTTTACTTTTTTAAAGTACGGGGTCCTAAAAAATCAAAAGAAAAATATAATCAAATTTAATCATTATTTTTGATTTATATAATAAAAAGCAATATTAATAAATATTTATAATTTTTATTTTTTCAATCAAAAAAAATTTTTAGGTACGATTTATAAATTAAAAGTCTTTAAGTAATTATTAAAAGTAGTTTTTTTTTATATTCCTCATAACAGTTTCGGTCCCTGGATTTTATAAAATGCCAAAAGCCTATTCCATGGGATAGGATAGGAGCTCATAGAGAGAGAGAGAGTGGGAGAGAGAGAGAGAGAGACGTGTGTTCGACAAATGTTGTCTTTTTGCTAATAAATAGGAAAAAGCAAAAATCAAAAATATTTCATTAAAAAATCTCGGTTTTTTTTTTGGTAAAATTGGGAATCCAAATATTGGGAAAGCAAAAATTGTGAAAACAAAAATGGGAAAAAACAAAAGTATTTAATCGCGCGCGATTTTTAATAAAATATTTTTGAATTCGGCTTTTCCCAAAATTTGTTTTCATAATTTTTGATTTTCCAATTTTGAAATTCCCAATTTTTCGACTTCCTAATTTTGGATTCCTAATAACTGTATTCCTAATTTCGTATTCGTAATTTTGGATTCCTCATATTTTTTCCGAATTTTCGATTTCCGAGTAATATTTTTCGACATAGAATAATACCTGTATATAGAATAATACCTGTTAAATAATGATTAGTAACCATAATCATAAGCAATTGGATTATTTTTATGATTTATTTTAATGATTACGATTACAAAAGAGCGAAAAATAATCTAAAACTATTATAATTTTGTAATTATTAAAAAATGAGAAAAAATCAAAAACAATCTTTTCGAGTATTTTGATTTTTTTCTGATTATTGTGGCTACTTTGATTGTGAAAAATTAAAATTTGATTTTTACTAAGTAGTCATAAATAATCAAAAATAATCGGAATACTCAAAACAATTATTTTCGATTTATAGTAATAATTTTTGACTTTTTGTAAATCGAAAAATAATCTAGAATTATTACAAAATTATTATTAAAAAATAATGAAAAAAAATCAAAAACAATCTTTTTGAGTAATCGGATTATTTTTGTTTTTTTTTGTGAAAATTTAAAATTTGATTTTTACTAAATAGTCATAAATAATCATAAATAATTAAAAATAATCGGAATACTCAAAGCGATTATTTTTGATTTCTTCTGATTATTTTTGAATAATTGTAAAAATTTAATTGTAACAATTATTTAAAAATAATGAGAAAAAATCAAAAACAATCTTTTTGAGTAATCGGATTATTTTTGATTTTTTTCCGATTATTTTGGCTACTTTGATTGTGAAAATTAAAAGTTTGATTTCTACCAAGTAGTCATAAATAATCAAAAATAATCGGAATACTCAAAGAGAATATTTTCTACTGTTGATTTTAAAATAATTGTAATAATTTTTGATTTTTTTTAATTATTTGCAAAAATAATCCAATTGATTATGATTTCGAATCAGTATTTAAGAGGGGTATGGGTATGGAATCGTGTATGGAATGTTACCTGGTGTGGGACTGTAGACAGCCACTGTATTGTCCACAAAACCCACCGCCAGCTGGACGTTGAACGCGTGAAAGGAGAGGCACGTGGGATGCGGATTCCTCGAGCCCATGAATCCCTCGTTGCTGCGCAGCGAACTCAGCGCCTTGCCCTGCAGCGAGTAGATGCTAATCTTGGAGGCATTGCCACAGGCGACAGCATCGGCCAGCGGATGCGTTGCCATTGCCGTTATATCCCCGCCCGCCTGCCATTCGTAGGGCGATGATGCAGTTAATCCATTCCAGCGCAGATCAAAGACACACACCTTGCCCGCCTGACAGCCCACGACCAGCGTGCGATCGTCCGCCCGCAGGCAGGCGTGCAATATGGGCGTGGCATGCTCACGGATCACGCGTATCGCATGCGGGGCAGCACAACGTTTGTCAAACAAACGAACGGAGCCGTCGGCACAGCCGGCGACAATTGTGTCGCACCGGCGATTGGCCATAAAGGGCGAGAGGACGCGCACGGTGGTTGCATCCTTGCCCAGCTGAAAGTCATTCAGCTTGAGCTCACGCTCCACGTCCCAGGTGCGCAGATAACGCTGCCCGTTGCCGCCCACAACGAGATGTTGACTCGACTGCTGCCAGGCGGTGACAATGCCCATGGAGCCATAGACACCGCCATAATGCAGACTGCTACCGCTGCCCAGATCTCCACCAGCTCCCGCTCCCACTCCTCCGCCTCCTCCTCCTCCGCCAGTTGCCGCCGCTGAGCTGGAATTTAATGATGAACTTCCTGCACTATTTGTGCTAACATTGCCAGCAGCATAATTGAAACGAGGCAGTGCATCCCAGGCGCTTATGAGACGCCTTGTCATCGTCTGTTCCCCATCCGCCGTCGATCCAGACCAGACCCGAATGACGCCATCATCGTGCGCGACGAGCATTAAGCCCACATCCTGTGCATTCAATAGCTCAAAGCTGCTGACGCGCCCAAAATTCGAATTAGAGTTCCATAATTCCAAACGCGATGTCTTTCTGCCAGTTGCAGCTCCTCCACTTCCTCCACTTCCTCCACTTCCACCTCCACCTATTAAAGTACCACCCAAACTTGTCTCCATCACTTCCGATGCATAACTCAATACGGAATTCTTTACAAAATCATAGACCAAAACCTTTTCTTTATAGGCGACCGCAATTTGTGGCTCATAGGGCAATAGCTTCACTAGCGATGGCGTAAACTGTGTCTTGCGCGCCCAGCTGTTGGCATCGTTTAGTCGGGTGACTAAACTACTCAAGCGCCGCTGCGACACAAATTGCAAACGCTGAAATTCGTTGCGTTGATAGCGATATTTGCGTTGTCGCAATTCCTTGGAATTCCGATCGATTGGATAGCGTTGTTTGTTCTCCGCCTCGGGATTGGGTTTGGAGTGGGAGTGGGAGTGGGAGGAGTCCTGCTCGGCGCTGCTGTAGCGCTGGCTGCCTGGTCGGGTAAAGTACGAGATGGCCCAGTTGATGAACTGCGTCTGCACAATGGGCTGCATTGGATTATTGATGGCTTTTTGGTTACTGTCGCTATAATGATTGGGATTGGGATTGGGATTGGTGTCGCTGCCGCTGCTGCGCGCTGAATTGACGTTGTTGCCGGGATCACCAGTGGCAACTCCAGCTCCCGCTCCCGCTCCAACGGGCGGATGTGCTGTGCCATCGGTTTCATCATTCATGGAGCTGGTGCGCAATTTGCGCTGTATCTCCATTGACTGACGCCACTGACTGCCGCCATGACCATGACCATGATGACCATGATGACCATGTCCTGCTCCTCCTCCTCCTCCGCCAGCCACTGGCGGCGATTCGCCACTGTTGCCCAAATAATTGCCGCGTGTATTCGGACTGGGCGGCAAACTGACGCTCAAACTGGAGTTGTTAATCTTCTCCAGATCCCGCGGAGCCGTGTTGGAGGCCATCGTCGTGGTGGTGGCATTCGTTGCCTCCTTGGCCGTAATCATGCACAGCGCCGCATCCCGCACATGGCCAATGATCTTTTGTGCGGTCGCGGACACAGCGGGAAACGGATCCTGGCCCAGATTGCAGATGCCCAGCCAGAGTTTGGTGAATATGGACTGAAAGGGTATAAAATTAGTAGTAGTAGTTGTTCCTCCAGATGTACCGCCCGCTCCCATTCCCGTTGCCGTGCTCATGTTCGATATGGAACTGGAGCTGACGCCACGTCTGATGGTCGTGGGCGCAAAGCGTTCCAAGCTGTGCGTGGTGCTGGATTGGGCAGCAGGCGGAGCAGGAGCCGGAGGAGGAGCATGGGTAATGCTGGCACTCCGCTCCCCGCCCACCGCAAAGGCGGAACTGCAACTGTTCACCTGCTCCGCCAGATAGACCGTGACGAACTGCGTCTCAAAGAGCAGCACCATCCATTGCAAGGCGGCAGCCAATTCCAGCCGCACCAGCGGCGACATATCCTCCCCGACCGTCTCCAGCAGCGTGATGGCAATGATGCGATCGATATTATTCGCCTGCTCCTCGCTGCGATCCGTCACGGATGCGATGAACGTGCCCAAAGCAAAAACGGCCGCAGCGCGTACCTCGGGAATGGGATCCTTAAGCAGCACATAGAGCTTCTCATGGGCCAGGTCACGGGCGCCGGACCAGCGTGCCTTCTCGTAGTTCTGCCAGAGCATGCCCAGACACAGCGCGAGCCACTGGCGGAGCAGCCAGCTGCCATCGTTCAGCTGCTCCAAACAAATGGACAAGAGCGGACCTTGGAGTGCACTGGTCTGTCCCAGCAGAAAGTTGTGCACAATGGAGGACAAGACAAAGGCGGACAGTGTGCGGTGCTCCTTGCTCACTTGTCCGTCCTGCAGCACGGCCAGAAAGTACTTGTACTCCTTGACCAGATCCACCTGACAGCTGGGATCCACGGCCAGTATTTTGGCCCAAATGAAAACGAGCACGGGCCGCAGCTCCCGTGTGGAACTCTGCAGCAATTTGAGCACATAGGGAAAGATGCCCACGCCCAAGGCGAGATTCACCGCCCACGGACCCAAGTCCAAGAAGCGGGCCAACAGCTCCAAGGCGCGCAATCGATGCACCTGGCTGAGCAGCACCTGCAGCACAATGGGCAACTGTTCGGGCGGTGTCCGGGACTCGGTTGGATTCGCCGACGTCGTCGTCGTCGTCGTCGGATTCATGTCCAGCCACACTTGGAACGCCGTCAGCTGATGCTCGAAGAACGGCAACTGGCGATACGCCGCCTGCTGCTCCAATATCTCCGGCAGCTGTTGCAGCGCCAGATCCACGACCAGATCCCAAGCCTTCCACATCGCATGCCGATGACACGGCGGCAACGCCGGCAGCGAAACGGGCGTACAGTCGTGACTACGTAAAATGCGCTCGGCGAGCAGGAAATTCCGAAATAAACTGGCCACCAACAGATCCTGACGGAACAGACGCTGGAAGAGATCACGGGGCAAACTGTTCCACGCAATCGTATCCGTGATGGCCGTAAATATCCAATTGAGTTCACCCATCATCGTTCTCCTATCGTTCACCTTGCCGGGTATCTTGTCTATGAGTTCACTTGGTATCCGGGGCACCATGCCCATCTTCTCCTGCATCGCATACCATTTCAGGGCAATGTTAATGGGCGTGGTCAGACAGCTGGTAAACAAATCCGCCGGCAATTGGGCATTCATGGGCAGTATTTCATTGGCGGCACAGGCGGCCAAATGGATGCAGTTCTTGTAGCTAACCAGGGATTGACCACCACCAGTTCCAGCTGCTCCTCCCGCTCCTCCCTGCGCCTGCATGGCCTTCTCCAGCTCCAGTTCGTGCTGCTCCGCAAAGGGCTGAAACGAGTTGATGATAATCCCCGCATTGGAGCAATCATAGACATAGATCGATGGCGCCGCCATCCAGTTGATCAGCTCAAAGATGCTCAACGGTATATACTGTGTAAAGGTGCGATTAAACACCCAAATCTCGCCATTCGCCGTCGGCTTTGGCACTCCATGCCCATTGTAATGGAAGAGTATCCGCTCCCCCTTGGCATTCCGCCTCAAAGATGTGCACAGCTTTTTCACATCCTCCACCGTTGGATCATTGCATTTTTTGTAGCGTGCCCGCGGTTGCCAGCGTTCGTATTGCATTTGAAGATTGGCGCCAATCAGTTCCATTGCCTTGGGCACCGACACCGAACTCGGATCGATCCAGCATTCCAAGCGGGAGCATGGCTGAATTTTGACCACATCCGGCGGATCGACGCCGAGATTTAAGCAGAGCACCAGCGCCCACTTCGCCGTCTTCATGCGTTCCCTTATGCGCCACGGATGACGCTCGTACTGCAGGGGTTCGATCGATTCCTGGTGACGTTTCGCTGCGAAACTCAATTGCAACTCATTGTCGTGTATAAATTCGATAATGCTTTCATCCTGTGTCGAAGTCGAATTCGAGCTCGAATTCGAAACCGTTTTTGTTTTCGTTTTGCGCTGCTTCGCCGCCGTTGCGGCAGCGGCAGCGACGTCAGCGTTGAGTGCAGCAGCAGCATTAAAGGTGTTGATCCTGCCAGTGTTGCCACCATACATTTCGGCTGCACTCTTTGTCGTCGTATTTTGTTGTTGCTATTATTGTGCTGCTTTTATTATAAAGCGATTCCATCATCTTTCTCTTTATATGCACTTCTCAATATCTATGTATGTATATGTGTATTATTTGTTCTCTTTTCTATTTACAGTTTTCAATTGCAATGTTGCCTTTCTACAGTTTTAGCAGCTCATTTCAGCAACAACAACAACAACAACATTAGCAGCAGCGACGACGACGTCGGCACCGATGCACATAACCAAACAATTTTGCACTGCGACGACGACGACGGCGACGGCGGCGTCAACGGCAACTGCGACTGCGACGACGACGAAACCAATTTCACATTTGCCTTTGCTTCAAATGTTGTTGCATTCTGTCTGTTATCTGCGTCTTTTCGTTTTCAATTGTTCGCGTTTTGGGCTTTTACGTTAACACACACAAAATGCTTGGCAATTAAGTGAAAGCAATCGAAAATTGTTGAAAAAAAAACGCACGCGCTCTACAAAATACGCATTTGCGATTGTTCTTGTTCTTCTTGTTCTTGTTCTGTGCTTCGCTATAGTGATGGGACCAATTTAAATAAAATCGATTTTAAATCGATTTAAATCGATTTTTCTTTGGTGAAGTAAAAATCGATTTTGTTTTTAAGAAAATCTATGGTAAATGTCTAGAACAGCGTTGCCAAAATTAGTCCATTAAAAATATGCCAGATTTGAATAGTCAAATTTAAAAAAAATAATAAAAATTATGGTACTGCTTTTTTTAGCAAACTTTTATTTTATTTCTGAATAAGAATGGAAAGAAGGTAGAAATAAAATAACAGAATGCTTAAAAACAGTACCATATTATTATTTATATTATTTCTTCCAAATTTGCTTATCATCCGAAAAATTTGACAAATCTATCCTAAAATATGCCAAATTGGCATGACTGGTCTAGAAGCAGTAGCCAGTCTCCAAAAAAAAAAAAAACACACAGAAAGAGTGCTTTTTATGATGAATTTAGGTAAAAATAATTTTAGGGGGTCTCCACTAGTTTTTTTTTTATTTGAAATTTTGAAATTTGGAAATTTTTAATGCAAAATGAGCTTTTGCATCGTTGTTTTGTGAATGTTTTCAATAATATGTTCATTTTTGTATTAAAATTTTAAAATGCATTAAAAAAAAACTAGTGGAGACCCCCTAAAATTATTTTTACCTAAATTCATCATTAATCGCCCTCCTTCTGTGTGTTTTTTTTTTTTTTTTTTTTTAAACTGGCTACTGCTTCTAGACTGTTACCAAATCGATTATTTTAAAAAGGACTAGTGCTGTGAAATGCTACTTGTGACTGAGAATGTAAAACGCGTGTTTGTTTGAGTAAACAAAATGTACTAAAGAATAGCTTTTTTCCATCTCTAATATGAATTAAACTAGGCTAATTTTAGTCATTTGAATCTGGATTGATTTTATTTTGTTATTTTCCTTTTGTATTTGTTATTAATGATAAACTGTTAAATAACATAAAAAATTGTGATAAGTAATATAAATGCTACAACAAAAAAAAACAAAAACATTTTAAGTCAAACAAAAAAAAAGGAAGTTAAAAATTTGTTTTCAATAAAAAACATCGATTTTTTCTTCTAGCATAAACGAATTGAATCGATTTAAAAAAAAATCGTAAAGTCCCAGCTCTAATTCACTATCGCTCTCCCTCTATGTCTCTCTCTCTTCATATTGCGTTCGCCCTTGTGTTCACAGCGTTGCCACGCTTCATGTACAAGAACTGCAAATTGCGCGCTTTTTTCAAATTTATTTATTTATATTATTTAAATCGAAAATGAAACTCTTGAAAATGTTAAATATTTTTGAGCATACCCGCAACACTGGATCTCGTTTCAATGGCCTTGGATAAATGATGGCATTTATGCGATGACGTCCAAACAATCCGGTGGCAAAACTTCGTGCACTCTGCAGCGTACGCTGAGTGGCCGTATATTTCATGTAGAACCATTCGGGATTGTAGAGATCCGGCAGCAGGTTGGGAAATCGCAGCTGCATGCGTTCAGCGAGCTCGATTAATTCGTCTTCGCCTTCGGCGACCAACAATTTCTCGTCATCGGGCTGAATGTGTGCCCAACTCCAGCGGCGCAGCTGCTCGAGTTCATTCGGACAGAGATTGGGCTGCGATTGCTGCAAAAGCAGTGCCTGCAATTCAACCAGGCGCTTTTGGGCATGCAAAATAATCGATTTGCTTGGATTTCGTGTTCCATGACGTATGATGGACCATATTCGCGTCGGGTGGCAGCCTTGTCGAAACAAAAACAATACGTAAGAGAGAGTGTGTGAAAAGGAAATGGCAACAACTAGTAGAGTTGGGCATTTTAGTTCGATTTGCTGAATAAGTTCAATCGTTCATTTTTCAGTCGTGAACTAAATCAGTCATTTAGTTCAGTTATTCAGTTGGTCAGTTAGTCATGAACTATGAACGAGATAGTTTCTATTCAGTTGGTCATGAACTATGAACGAGATGGTTTCTATTCAGTTGGTCATGAACGATGAACGAAATGGTTTCTATTCAGTTGGTCATGAACGATGAAAGATGAATAGGTCATTCTGATCAGTTAGTCAGTTGTTTATGAACGATAAACAATGTGAATAGGCTACGACTGTTTCTTTTTAGTGAAATGTTAAATGTTTTTTAAGTTTTTGAATCAAATAGACGACAAATGCCAACTAGATTCCGGATTTCCTCTTATTATTTTGGGTTATACTTATACCCTGGCTTTTTGAAAATGAGAAAAAAGAGTAAATTGGTTTTTAATTTTGGGCTTAAGTTACCTTTCACATTGTTAAAAACTTAAAAATATATAGAATTTAAACATTGTTACATGTAAATAAAGAAGAAATTGAATCCATTTGCGGAACTCCATGTATTGTATTTCTCTAAGAAATTAAATTTTTTTTTAAAGAAATTACTGACCAACTGCGAAATGACCGATTTAGTTCATGATTGACTGAATAAGTTCATTAGTTCATCTTAATGACCCGTTCATTTGAACTTTTTCAGAACTAAACGACACAACTCTAACAACTAGTAAAAACATTACAGACGATGTGATCGACTATTAAATGCCCAGGACCCTAAACATTTATAATATATAATATAATAAAATTTATTTATTTTATTTATATATACATTCAATTAAAAGATGAATTTATTTAAGGCACCACTGTAATCTTAGCCTAATAATTAATAATATAATAAAATTTATTTATATATCCATTCAATTCAATTATGAATTTATTACAAATTTGGGTAATTTTCTTATCTATGCGGCAACTTTTGAATAAAAAAAAATTGTATTAAATTTAATTAAAAGATGAATTTATTAAAAATTCGTAAGATGTTAGTGGGTTAAATAAGTTGAGCACCACTGTACACCAGTGTTGCCAACGCCTCTACACAGAAAAAAGCCGGTTAAATCCAATAAAAAGACAGAAAACTGACAAATGTTTTTTTAAAGGACAAAAAATCTGGACAAACTATGTTTTCCTATTAATACATATAAAAATAAATAGAAAATAATATCATAGCTTTAAAAATTACTGCAATATTGTAAGTGTTAGCTCTTTATTAGCTAGTAAAATATTTTCCACAGGAGATGCATCAATTGTTTCTTTAAATTTCAAAGATTTTCGACGATCCGAACTTGATAAATTCTATGAGCGACTTAGAACAATGAAAAAAGGATAAATAAAGGATAAAGTAAAATAAATTAAAAAAAGGCATTTTTTCCGGATAGGGGATGTTTTAAAATTTTTCCGGAAATCGCAGTTCCAAAACGGACAAATCTGTCCGCAAAAAGGACAAATTGGCAACACTGGTAGACATGATCACAAACTCATAAGCCTGTGCAACCTTTTAACTACTGGGCTAAACAGCTGTGCCATATGTTCTGTTTTTTCTTTCTTTCTCATTTCTCATTTTCTCATAGCAAATGGCAAACAAAGTGTAAGAATAGCAAGTGGCCTACCATTATATATCGGCTGGGTATCATTGTAATTGGCAATGGCGCGATATGGTGTCTTGGTGGACAGACGACGCTCGATTTCATGGCGTTCCAAGGCGCTGCAGGCAGCGGAATCAGCGGAATCAGCTGTTGACGCCGTTGTAAGTACGAGTAGAAGCGGAATTAGTACAATACATAAATTTAGCATTTTTGTTCCGGGGAATAAATTTTGTCAGGTATATAAAAAGCTCAAACTAAATATACATCAACATATATGTATAAACATCAAGTTAAAAACTTAAAAACATTGGAAGAATCTAAACGAGACACACACACACACACGTCGAACGTAACGGCAAATGAGAATGCTGATAAAAGGGAAGCTGCAATTACAAACATATGTATGTATGTACATAACACGAAATAAGCACACACACATACATACAATCTTTACACAGTGCGGCCAACCTTTTATTTCTGCGAACTATCTGGCAGCACATGTACAAAATGAATCGATACCTCCGCTATACTCGATACTCTTTGTCAAAATGTCGAATGTTCATCGTACTTAATTTAAATCAAAAACAAAATTTCTTAACAATTATTTATTAATCAAGTCATTATAATTAATATAATTAATAATATATAATTAATTATAATTACTGATAAAATTTGCTATAGCTTTCCTTTCCAAAATAGATTTAAAATGTTATCGTCCATTGTTTTGGGAGCCAAGGATGCCACACGTTCCAAATCTGTGTCTCCCCCTATTGGCTGTTTAGCGAAACATGAACTCGCGGACGAGCGAACTAAGAGAACTGGAGTGAACGATTCGAAGGAACCGGTCAGCTGACAGCTGTCGAAGCCGCGCATTTCCAAACAAATGCGTCTTGAGGGATTCGAGTGCAACTTTTAAGTTAAAAAGAGATTGAAAAACATTTTCACGTTATGGGTAAGCCAAGACATAATCCACTACAAATACCGATGAAATTGTGCTAATGTGCAAATTGCTCCGCAGCGCCAGCCGCTCAAAAGAAGTCGATAACCAAAATGTCGCCAAAGAGTCGAAAGGCAAATGAAAATAATAATAATAAAATCGGAGATGGCGATGAAAATGCTGAAAAGGAGAAGCCGAATCCGCAGAGACTCGTGATGATGATGGGAAGACTACGAAAATAGTTCGCAAGTTAAGGAAACGACGCCAAAACGAAACTCGCGAATGTTCAGCGGAGTCCGAAAATGAGAATAAAGGGTGCAAGGAGAGAAGGAAGAAGGCACGCCAAACTGAAGAGAATTGCGAACCAAAGAAAGTCGATGATGAAGCAACGAAGGAGAATGTCAGGACAAGGAAAGGCAGAGGAAAAGAGACGACCAAACACGACAAACAAAACAAAGATCCAAACTCAAAGAGAAACTTGAAAAATGCCAAAGAAACGTTGAAAATGTCAGCTGAAAGCGAATCAAACAGAAACGAAAAGCAAATGACAGATAAAACAGTGCCTAAAATAAATAATCTGCCGTGTAACAATAACAATAACAATAATTATAACAATAACAATAATAATTATATGCATATTGAGGAGGAAGATGGCGGATTTAACAACAGTTGGAAGAACAAGGGACAACTTTTGGAGGCACTGTGCGCTGCGCTCGAGGAACCGCCAGAGATGGAGGCCGAAATCGGCTATACACACGATGATCTCGGCCAGTTCCTGCTGAACTCGACCGTCAGGGAAATGTTTCCATTTGCCTTGGAGCTAAAAAATACCACTGCGGTGAGCTATCGATTAACCCTGCCTATCTATCGGGGTTTTGCCAAAGCAAAGTTATCGACAGCTCGATTGTCAACTCGAAAGCTCGATTTTCAACTCGATAATTACTTTAACTGGGTTTTATCCAGAGATATGTCCAAAAGTATTGATGTAAACATATATTGAAAAATCGATAACTGGATTGTCAACTCGATAACTCGATTTTCAACTCGATAATTATTTTAATTAGATTTTTCCATTAAAAATTCCAAAAGTATTGATGTAAACAAACATTGAAAAATCGATAACTGGATTGTCAACTCGATAACTCGATTTTCAACTCGATAGTTACTTCAACTGGGTTTTATCCAGAGATATGTCCAAAAGTATTGATGTAAACATGCATTGAAAAATCGATAACTGGATTGTCAACTCGATAACTCGATTTTCAACTCGATAATTATTTTAATTAGATTTTTCCATTAAAAAATCCAAAAGTATTGATGTAAAAAAACATTGAAAAATCGATAACTGGATTGTCAACTCGATAACTCGATTTTCAACTCGATAATTATTTTAATTAGATTTTTCTATTAACAAATCCAAAAGTATTGATGTAAACAAACATTGAAAAATCGATAACTGGATTGTCAACTCGATAACTCGATTTTCAACTCGATAGTTACTTCAACTGGGTTTTATCCAGAGATATGTCCAAAAGTATTGATGTAAACATACATTGAAAAATCGATAACTGGATTGTCAACTCGACAACTCGATTTTCAACTCGATAGTTACTTCAACTGGGTTTTATTCAGAGATATGTCCAAAAGTATTGATGTAAACATACATTGAAAAATCGATAACTGGATTGTCAGCTCGATAGCTCGATTTTCAACTCGATAATTACTTTAACTGAGTTTTATCCAGAGATATGTCCAAAAGTATTGATGTAAACATACATTGAAAAATCGATAAATGGATTGTCAACTCGATAACACGATTTTCAACTCGATAATTATTTTAATTAGATTTTTCCATTAAAAAAAGCCAAAAGTATTGATGTAAACAAACATTGAAAAATCGATAACTGAATTGTCAACTCGATAACTCGATTTTCAACTTGATAATTATTTTAATTAGATTTTTCCATTAATAAATCCAAAAGTATTGATGTAAACATACATTGAAAAATCGATAACACGATAGTTACTTAAACTCTATCATTTAAAATATATCGTTTATCGTTTTTTACAGATCTTTCAGCGTCTCATCAGCGCCATTTACGAACTGGAGGCCGTGCAGTTGGATCAACTGCTCGATCTCTACCATCTGGCCATCATGATGCAGACCTATCAACAGTGGGAGACTCTTCATATGAATTATCGTCACGCGTTGTTGGATGCCGTGGTTGAATTATCAGTTGAACTGCAGCCACACGATATTGAATATCTGGGCATTGGCTTGTGTGATCGATTTGTGATTGGCACGGGGATGAAACGCAAGGATCAAGTCATCGATATGCACAGTGCCATCGTATTGTTGATCAACAATAGCGATGTCAACTGTCAAATCGCCATGACGACACTGTTGGCCACATTCGCAAAGGTTTCGGGCCTCAATTTACCCGAGAACGAAACGGATGTTGTAAGTGGGAATTGCTTAAATGTTGAATCCCTGATTGGGCTTAAAATTTATATACACCCAGGGTTTTCAAATAAGCAAAGAATAAAACTTTAAGCAACCAAATCAACTTAAAAAATATATTTCAAGTATACAAATTTTGAAAGACAAAAATAAGAAAACCGAAAAAAAACGAAAAAAATGTTATTAGAAATTGCAAATATCCAATAAAATGTTAATTTTTAAGCAATATCGTTATAGAACAAGAGAAGCTGAATCATAAACTAGTTGAATATTTATGCTGGTTAGTTTTTTAAATTAAGTCGGAAACGAAGTACAAATTTAAAAGATTGATATTTTTAGTAAAAATAATTTTGATTTTGGCCTTTTTCTAGTTTTTTCTTTCACCTTTTTTTTTCTAAAATGTATTTCCTTATAGCATAATTCTCAATTTTGGTTGTCACACTTTGATTTTCATATTTAATGCTTTCTAGTTTTTTTTTTACCTTATTTTTAAATTTAGGTATTCTTGGTATTTTTTATTTATTAAAATTTTATTGATTTTTAAATTTTATTTAAAGCAATTGAAAATAAAACTTATTTTTCAATTTTTACTATAAAACTTGAAAGTAAATTTTTTTTTTAATTTTTATTATAAAAATTTAAAATTAGATATATTTACTTGAAAATAAAAATTTGAAATTCAATTCAAAAAACATTTAGTCAATTTTTATTTTTCAACTTTTATAATAAAAGATGAAGAATAATTCTTATTTTTAACTTTTATAATAAAAATTGAAAAATTTTTTTTATTTTTAATTGCTTAAATTAAAATTTAAAAATCAATAAAATTTCAATAAATAAAAATACCAAGAATACCTAAATTTAAAAATAAGGTAAAAAAAAACTAGGAAACATTTAATATGAAAATAAAAGTTTGACAACCAAAATTATAATTCTCAATTTTGGTATAAGGAAATAAATTTTAGAAAAAAGGTGAAATAAATTTTTTAATAAAAATTGAAATTTAATTATTATTTTATAATATTTTTATTTAGATCGAAAAATAAGAGTTTTTATTTAATTTTTTTGATAACAATCAAATTAGATATATTTTTCAAATTTGAAATTCAATTCAAAAACATTTACAGTCAATTCTTATTTTTAACTTTTATAATAAAAATTGAAAAATGATTTTTATTTTCAATTGCTTTAATAACATTTGAAAATAAGAGCTTAAATATAATTTTTTAATAAAAATTGAAATTTAATTATTATTTTATATTTTATTTAGATCGAAAAATAAGAGTTTTCATTTAATTTTTTTTTTATATTATATTATATTTTCTTTTTTAATCTTAAATCGAGCTTACCAATTTAATTTGCAGATTCGGAAAGCATTTGCAATGGCCAAGCTCGTCGACTGGATGCAGCTGGTGGAGTCGGGCCGTGGGGCAGATTTGTTTGTGCTCGTTCGCAGCTTTTCGCTGATCATGAACACGAAACAGAATCGCGTCCAGCATTCAAATTGGAATCGGGAACTGGGCAGCGAAATTCACACGTTCTTCATGAAGGTATTGCGCACGGTGCGCTTCTCCACAAACTACAATTTCTTTGCCATGATGGTGAGTATTTTACCATTTTACCATTTTATCAGTTTACAACTCACATAACTAATTTTTGGTTTGTTTTTGAAACTTTGCAGGTTGAACGTTATATTGCCTTTTGTGTTGTACGCGGCGCCACAGCTCGGTAAGTTTATAACCGTTATATAACCGTTAACCGGTATTAACCGATTGAAATTGGTAGCCGTAACTGAAAACGTAACCGATAAAGAAATTTAATTATACCGATAACCCAAAAAAAACCGAATTAATCCCAACCGATTAAACCGTTTAGAAACCGATTCGTGCATAACGATTAGTTTCAGATCGGTCAAGCATAACATTTAATTATGCTATCAAGGTGTGATCATAATTTTTGAATATTTTGTTTTCAAATTTACAGCACATAGTTTTTATATAAAATAATTAGGGTATTCAGAAACTATGATATTTGTGTTATGTGGCAAAGTAATAACACTGTAGCTAGTGAGTGACCTTTTTAGACCCCGTACTTTAAAAAAGTAAAGGGGTCTATTAACTTTGTCACAAAAAAAAAAGTGCGTAACAGGCAGAAGGAGGCGTGGCAGACCCCATAAAGTATATACAGTCGAACTTCCCTAACTCGAACTTCCCTAACTCGAAGTCTCTCTAACTCGAACAAAATCGAGTGGCAATACTAGGCAAATTCCATACAATTCTACTTCCCTAACTCGAAGTCTCCCTAACTCGAACTTTTTCGTGGATAATGGTGATTCGAGTTAGGAAGTTCGACTGTATATTCTTAATCAGCATCAACAGCCGAGTCGATATAGCCGTGTCCGTCTGTCCGTCTGTCTGTCTGTCCGTCTGTAAGAGCGCCTAGATCTCAGAGACTATAAGAGCTAGGTTCGTCTATATTGCAAGCAGATCGAGTGTGTTTTAGATTTTGGATCGGACCACTATATCATATAGCTCCCATTGGAACAATCAGTTGAAAATCAAGTCTTAGTAAGGAAAACTTTTTTTCTGTTTGAGATATCTTTATAATAAGTACGGGGTCTCCGACAGTCGAGTACCGCTCGACTGTAGCACCGCCGACTAGTCTTTTTTAATGCTTTTGCCACCGTAAAAAATCCATTTTAATAATTTAAAATAATTTGCATCTCTATATTTCAATTTAAAATCTTTCCAAGGAACAATCACTAAATTTGTAATTTGTGTGATTCGAACCCTAGTTATTTAACTGAAAATTCTAAGTCTGACAGGTCGGTGACTCTAGCCATAGAGCCACTGGAGAGAGAAAAATTGCTTACTTTTACAACAAATATCAATACCAACCTCAGTGTGACCATATTTCGTTAGATACATTTAACCGTCTGGCAACCTTTCTCCTTTTGAAATTTTGTCTCAATACGACGAATTTTGTATACATACCCCAGGGCATGTTTGGTTTCTGTGTGTTTGTTGTCATTACAACATAAAACACTTTGCCACATAACACAAATATTAGAGTTTCTGAATACCCTAAATGTCAGAACTTTTTCGAAACTTACCTGATTTCCTTGCGGAATTTCAATGTTATTGTTGCTTGATCTTAATCTATATTCCACACTAAAAAGCTATTAATTTAATAAAATTATATTTATTTTCCAATACTATTCACTTTTTCTAGACTTAAACTAAACTAAACTCAGAACTCCAGTATTTTCATACTTACCACTTGACAGTTTTTCAAAAACTTCAGCATGTCATATCGCTATAAAAACTTAAACGATTTCCCTGTGAAATGTCAAATTTATCATTTACTTTTACTTTACAATTAAGTTGACAGTTTTCAAAATATAAATGTTTGAAAACTCAATATATCGGTATTTTTTTTGTCGATTAATCGACAACTGGTTTTTTTATGCGGTCGATTTTTATATATTAATTGTAAACTCGATTTACACTTCGGATTTGCAAAACTAATTATAATAAAATTGTATTTTTTCTTCTTTTCAGTGTCTACAGCACGGATGTAATTTAAAATCTCAAATTTCGAAATACTCAACTAATTAACGGAGGATTTCAACATGATAGAATTAACTGAAAAAACTTAAAGCACTCAGGCTAGCATTTGCAGGGTATTTCTTAGTTAGGCAGTCTCAGTATTCTCATTTTTGAAGTGATTTTTGTAATTAATCATTTTTTTTTTCATACATTTATCCGTCATTTATTTAAGTTTAAGGAACAGCTTACAGTCGTCGGATAAAGTATTTTGACAAACTAAAGTTAAGTCTACACATAATTTGAACTTACTTCATGTCAGTGTTGGCATCAATAATAAGATCATTTTAATGCCGTTTGAATGATACAAAACTTTTCTTAACCCATTAAGTACCACAATTCTAATAGCGACTGCAAACATATTTATTTTTAAAGCTCTTCGCTAGGTTTTCTTAATGATTTTTTTGAAAATTGCTAAAAATGAATATTTTAGACATAACAAAAAATCATAGGAAATACTTTTTAAAAAAAATGTTTGCCGTCACTATTAGAATTGTTTAGAGCAACTTTTTGCATCAAAACAATTTTTTGATTGAGACCGAGTACAAAAGTCAAAACAGTAGACTTTTATAAAAATTCAACATTTTCAATGGGTACGTAATGGGTTAAGGAAAGTTTTGTATCATTCAAACGGGACTTGAATGACCAAACTTAACATAAAGTAAGTTTAAACCATACCTGTTAAATAATGATTTGTAATCATAATCATTAGTAATTTGATTATTATTGTTTAAAAGTCAAACTAGTGATTAAATTACGATTATTTTCGGTTTTGCCCAGTTATTAAATGATTACAATTACAAAAATGAAAAAAAAAAATCTAAAATTATTACAATTATTCAAAAATAATCAAAAATTCTCTTTTTCAGTATTCGTACTATTTTTGATTTCTTTCTGATTATTTAAGCCTATTTAGTAAAAATCAAATTATTTGAAATTTTCACAATCAAAGTAGCCAAAATAATCAGAATAAATCAAAAATAATACGAAATTATCAGAAAGATTATTTTAGATTATTTTTTTTTTCTATTTTCTGATTATTTTTGACTAATTGTAATAATTTTAGATTATTTCTGATTATTTGTAATCGTAACCATTAAATAATCACAAATTATATAGTCACTACGATTATTTCCAAAAATAATCCAATTGATTAGCAATTCAAATTGAACTTTAGTTTTGTCAAAATACTTTTGCCGACGACTGTACACGACGCGATGCGATGTCAACAAGTGTGTGCGCGACAGAAAGTTGTTGTGAGCTTTTTAGGTCTAAAAAGCTCACGCCGGCCGGTCGCATAAGAAGAAGACGAAGAAGAAGGGGGGGGGGGTGGAAAAGGGGTAGGGGTGGGGGGCAGACCAAGTATTGTTCGCTGGCAACGTTGGCTTAACCTGGTCCGATTAACTTGGCTTTGTGCACGCACCAAAATTTCGATTTAGTCTCTCCAAGAGCAACAAAAGTGTCGCAACGGCTAAACAACAAAACATTTAAAAAATACAAAAAAATATATAAAAATTAAAAAAAAATATATACATACGAGTATAAATAAATAAACATTTGTTTACCATCATAAATTGTGCGCTTTATTTTTAAGTATTTTTCGGCTGCGTGTCAAGAAAATAAATATCAAAAATAATTCATATGCATATAAAAAGAACTAATTAAATATAAATAAACAATTATATTCTTTAAATTGTGTGTGGTTTATTTTCAAGTTTGTTTATTTTGTTTTAATGCGCTGCAGTTGGAAAATGCGTGCGTAGCATATGGCGCCGGAAAATGGAAAATGCGCCGTCGCACGTGTCGTCAGCTGATGATGATTATTGCGCCAAAAACAAATAGCGAGAGGTAATGATGTTCACATAACGGTCGTTGTCCTGCTTAACACCCCATCCCACTCCCACTTGCACACACACTCACCAGTGTTGCCAACTCTTCGGGACATGAAAAAGCCGAAATAGCCTTTGAAAAAAGCTGAAAATAGCTTTAAAAAAATTGATTGATAGCTAAAAAAAAACGCTAGAGTAGTAAAACGATATTTTTATTGCTTTAATCCAGTGTTTTTGGAATATTTTGATGCAAAAAAATTCTTTTAACAATTTTAGGAGTGAATCCAAAAAAAAAATTGAATAATCTTTTCGCTTATATTTTGTATGACTTTTTAAAATTTGCTAAAAATTACTATTTTAACCCCTTTTTCCTCCTTCTCATACAAAAAGTGATTTATTAGCAATTTTCAAAAAATCATAAAAAAAATACTAGCGAAGTTACTTTTCAAATTTTTTACAATCACTCTTACAATTGTTTTAAGAATTTTTTTGCATTAACATTTTTTTTTTGGAACCGAGGAAAGGTTAAAATGTTACACTTTTACAAAAAATTTTAAAAATGTTCCATGGGTACTTAATGGGATAAGGAAATTTTTGCATCATTCAAACGGAATTTAAAGGAATAGATGATTAAATTATGATATCTGCATCCAATCTTATCCAATGTTATTATACAAAAATTTGACAAAATTAGGCGGCTTGAAGACATTAGTGGACCACTGGTTATAATTTAGGCATTTACACCTTTACAATCGCGATCGATTCATAAATACCCCGTTAGTGATGGATAAAGATCGATTCAATTGATTTCATAGCTAAAACGATAGAATTGAATGCTCTTTGGCTCGATCGATGTTTTTGTGCCATTCAAATGGAAAAAATACAACAAAATTTAAGTGTGGCATCGTAAAGCATAAAAATACATGAAGTTACCAGATGTTTTCAAAAAGCTAAAAATATTTTTGAAGAACTAAAATTCCCACTTCCCGCTGTTTTACAATTCATCCCGCATTTGCCAGTTGCAACCCACTAAATCTGTCGGGAAAATAGCTAAATTGGCAACACTGTTGCACACACACACACCTAACCTCTCTCTCTCTCTCGCTCTCTCTCTCTTGTGTATTGTGATTTGTTGAGCCATTGCACGCAATAAAACTAAGTTACATTTGACACGCCACCTGTTGTTGAACACTCGCACTTTGCTTGCTGCAAATCCCGTTACAAATACAGCGCTTAGTGCGACGATTTGCGGAGACTGATCGATATTGATAATGATTTTATTTTTAGCTGCAGTATTTTTTTTTTTGAAGCAATTAGTTGTCGTAGATAGAAAGCACAGTTGGAAATTAGACGATATTGAAAATACTAAGCAATTTGGATATTCAGAATCAAAAGAATGCTACAAAATTTAGTGTAATATTTAAAATAAATACAGTTTGTCAAGAAATTCTTGACACTCCCTTAAAAATGTAATATTTTAACTTTAAATAGGAAAAAAAAAAGGTTTTTATATATATTTGGAAAGGTCGTTTAAATTCCGATTGAATGACACAAAACTTTCCTTAACCCATTAAGTACCCTTCGAAAATTTCGAATTTATGTAAAAGTCACATTTCAAAACTTTTTTCCTCGATTTTTTTACAAAAAATATGCAAAAAAATTCTTGGAACAATTCTAAGAGTAACTGCAAAAGAAAATTTTCACAAATATTTTTGATAGTATTTTTGATAATATTTCGAAAATCCTAAAAATTACCATTTTAACCCATTTTTCCTCATTTTCATGCAAAAAGTGCCTTTTTTGCAGTTTTCAAAAAATTCTAAAAAATACTAGCAAAAATATTTTTGAAAATATTCTTCTGCAGTTACTCTTAGAATTGCTCCAAGAATTTTTGCATCAAAATATTTTTTGTGAAAAATCGAGGAAAATGTTGAAAAAGTAAACTTTGCAAAAATTCAAAATATTCCATGGGTACTCAATGGGTTAAGGAAATGTTTGCATCATTCGAACGAAAATTAAATGACCTTTCCAAATATATAACTATAATAAGCTATTATTATCTTATTTGAAGTCAAAATATTACATTTTTAAGGGAGTGCAAAGAATTAGTTGACAAACTGTATTTTGAAAGGTCGTTTAAATTCCGATTGAATGACACAAAACTTTCCTTAGCCCATTTAGTACCCTTCGAAAATTTCGAATTTATATAAAAGTCAAATATTTTGATGAAAAAAAATTCTTGGAAAATCCTAAAAATGGCAATTTCAATTTTGGGCTTGTGATATTGCTATAGGAAAGATGTTCAAAATGTTTAAAGAAATATTCAAACTTATTAGTTAAGGAATTTGAAAGTAGGTCAAATAAATTGAAGTTGATGAAAAATATGGTATTTCAGCAAAACAGTTTTCATAATATTAAAAAATGGAAACTAATTATGACATTTGAATCGGGAACTTCTTCTCGATACAGCAAAAGAACAATAAAACCTATTTTTGAGAATATCGACAGGTCTTGAACAAACTGGAATCCTTTTTGGTTGAAAATAACAAGAAAAGTTTGCAATTGGAAATCTGTTTATGAATGAATGCATTTGTAGTTTCTTTTAAAAAACTAAAAATCTTCGATAATGGTGATTCGAGTTGGGGAAGTTCGACTGTATTACGAATAATATTTGTAATATTAAAAATAAATATTTAAACAATTATGTAAATTGATCAAATTTTTTTAAAATATTATTGATTGCTTGATTTTTATTATACAAATTAATTTCAACGTTTTATAATAAAAATTATTCTTTGTTTTCATTTTAAAAGCATATTTTTATACCCTGGGGGTATATAAAGTTTGTTCAAAAGTATGTAACAGGCAGAAGGAAGCATCTCCGACCCCATAAAGTATATATATTCTTGATCAGCATCAACAGCCGAGTCGATATAGCCATGTCCGTCTGTCCGTCCGTCCGTGTAAACGAAAGGATCTCAGAGATGGTAAGAGCTAGGACCACCAAATTTGGAATGAAGACTCCCTATTATGTCAGGCAGAACAAGTTTATGTTAAAATTTTGCCACGCCCACTGTGAGGGGCGTAATTCATTTTTTATTTTGGCTTTTAAGTTTTTTTTTTTTATATCAACGGATGTGGAATCATGCCCAGAAGCTAATCACCAACTTTCATTCCGATTGGGCCATAAATAGTGTAGATATTAACAATTTTGTCCGAGGTATTTTAATGGCAATTCTATAAATAGAATAGAATTAATGGTCAATTAATTCGTTTTACATTTCCTCTGCAAGAATGTTTATCGAATTTGTCATCCTGAATCCAAGTTGCGGCGTGGTGGAAGTGATAAGTGCTCGGCAAGCGAAACGGGAGACCGAGGTTCGAGTCCCGGTTGTGTCGATGCAAATGATTTTTAATTATTATTTTTTTTTTTATTATTTTTATTTTCTTATTTTTAAAATTGGTTTAAATCACTTATCTTATTGTACATGTATGTAGCTGCCACAAAAACGATAGGTCGATATTTGAGGATAAGTACAAGAATTGCATGTGTATCTAATCTTCGGCATGCCGAAGCCTAGGCCCAGGGTATATTACTGTCGAGTGCACTCGACTGATCCGCTTGTTTTAGATAAAAATATATTTATTTTTAAAACAATAATTTTTTTTTAAATAAAGTTTTTATTTTACAACAATATTTTTTTATGTAAAAATTAATTTTTTATTTTGAATCTTGATTTTTTATGTATAAAAATATATTTTTTATTTTAAATGAATACTTTGTTATTTCCAGTTTAAAAATAAATAATATTTATAATCAAAATTAATGTCCTGTATACTATATTTCCAATAAAATGGATGATTTGTATTTTAAACATTACACTTAGTAAGATTGGAATATTGTAGCATAAGCCAATTTTAATACGTTAAAATATATTGAATGTTTGATTTGAAACAAGTTTTTCAAGCTGTTTTCGATATATCGAATAAAGTTTGATGGCAAATTCCTGTCACAAACTGGCTGGAAATCTTGTCACGTTCGATAAATAAAATAATAGTTGCATATCAAAATAATTCCTACAAAGGAAAACTAAATTACTTTATTATGGTTTAAGAGTCATTTCTTCCAAATTACTCGCCACATTTCGCCGACTTTCGCATTTTTCAAGATGAAGTCAAAAATCACTTCCATTTTTTTGTCGCGTTCGCGATGCATTGTTTTCTATAAATAATTCGAACACGACAAGTCCTCAAACCTTTCTAATAATAAAAATAGTGTTGATAAAATGCATTAAACTCGTAAAAAACATTTTTGAAAATTCAATTTTTTGCCATTTTTTCTACGAATGTCGCGTTCTCGATCCTGGAAATGCCCATATGTATTTATTAAAATGGAAATACCCATATGTATTAATTAAAATGGAAATACCCATACATATGTATTTATCAAACCCAATCAATAACAACTAGTCGGCGGTGCTACAGTCGATCGGTACTCGACTGTCGGAGACCCCGTACTTATTATAAAGATATCTCAAACAACGAAAAGATTTTCATACTAAGTCTTAATTTGGACTGATCGTTCCTATGGCAGCTATATGATATAGTAATCCGATTTCAATCAAATTTGGTCAGTATGTATGGGACCATCTTTTATACATATTCTGTTAGTTTGGTTGAAATATCTCAAACAGCAAAAAGTTTTCCATACTAAGACTAGATTTTCAACTGATTGTTCCTATGGGATCTATATGATATACATAGTAGTTCGATTCCAACCAAATTTGGTCAGTATGTATGGGACCATCCCATCTTCATATTCTGTCAGTTTAATTTAGATATTTCAAACAACAAAAAAGATTTTCATACTAAGACTTGATTTTCAACTGATTGTTCCTATGGGAGCTATATGATACAGTGGTCTGATCCAAAATCTAAAACAAACTCGATCTGCTTGCAATATATATATAGGCTTTTCATGCTGATCAAGAATATATATACTTTACGCACTTTTTTTTTTGTGACAAAGTTAATAGACCCCTTTACTTTTTTAAAGTACGGGGTAAGTAAGGATAAGACTTTTTCGCTGGCTATATAACACCATTTTTGTTTTGATGATATTTAAGTGAGCTTTGAATCAATGAATTTACATTTAAATCACTTTTAATCAGATTGGCACAGACTTTAAAGTCGTTCACAGTTTGGATCTGATGCTCACTGACTTTCAACTCATTCACATTTTCATTGCCTGAGCCTAAAAATTCAGTTATTCTCACTAGTCTAATATCGACAGACCTAAAACTCGTACACATTTCAGTTATTTTAACTAAAAATATATTTTTCACAAATCTATTGTTTTTTTTTTTTTAAAGTAAGTGCATTTCATATTCCGTCTTAAATTCAATATCAAGTTAACAGTTTCCATCCTTAGCAACTGAAAATGGCAGGCATTTTAGCCATACTTGCAACTTTTATAATCCATGTGATTTTCGGCACAACTATTTTCATACATCAGACGGAAGACATATGTCCGGGGTCTTCGAATATAGCCCGTGTTATAGTGTACCTATCGATACTCTATATGCTCTACGAAGTGCAATTGATACCCAAGCATTGGAGTCACATTCCCGGATTCTGCAAGTTCCTCATGGATTTGGTTTTGACGCTGCTGCTGTCGGAACTTGGCGTCTTTTTCGCCTGGGGATATGTGGAAATGCAGAGTGCAAAGCTTCTCAGTGCGTTTTTCGATAACGATGCTAGCAAACGACGCGCTACAAAAATATTGCTGAAGATCCTGAGTGTAACCACATTCATATTGGTTCTCTTCAAAAAGGCTGAAAGAATGTATGACGCAATGATCAATGAACAGATTAGAGACCACTCGGAGCCACCAATGAATCTTATTCAGCAAAAAGCTGTGAAATCTATATTGAAAAAGACTTGTAATTGTGATTGTCATCGTAGAACATATACCTATTCAATTTGCGAAGAATAAATATACGTATGCATGAACTGTAAATCTAAATTTTGAGTTTTTTTTAACAAATATGCTAGTAGGAGACGTGCACAGAAAAAAAGCCATTCTAAAATCAAGTTTAAAATACTTAATTTAAGCATGCGTTTTTTAAGTATGTATCACTGCGGACGGCAGTCCGCGCTAGTGACGAAAGCAGCACGAAGGGTGCGAAGGCGACTAGCATATATACACAGGAAGAATGGAAAATTTGCTATGATTGTCCGATCAGGTCGAGCTACAAACCGATCGAAAGGTATCAATTAAACTTACAAATGTGCATACTAAGACTTTTGAAAACTCACCTGGTTCGTGAGATAAACAGGTGTAAGTGGGAGGGGAAAAATTTAAATGATTGGAGCTAATGGGGCCGGTGGAGCCCCATTTTTATTTTAATTTTTAACTATTCTTATCAAAATTACGCGTCGAATGACACCTCGATCATCAAAATCCGACCGCTGGTTCGAAAGATAATTAATTTTGAAATTTTTGGTGCCCTTCTCAAAACGAGATGAAAAGTCAGTCTGTTTGTTTGTTTGTTTGTTTGTTTGTCTGTTTGTTAGTATCAAAGCGTTGATTTAGCTGAAATGTTTGAATGAGGGCTTGTTCCCGCTCAAAAATCTAGAAACGTTTGTTCTACGACTTTTTCGAAAAATCGCTAGTTTAGCGGGAAATCGCTAAAAACCGCTAAAATTTAAATCCTCATAGCATCCAAACGATAGAAGCTACAGATATGATCTATATATCGTTGAAAAGGTATTTCGAAGGGCTCTTAGGAATACCTTCAACGTTTATTTTTTATTTAAAAAGGTAGAATGGGAATAGGACAGCAGGTGCAAAGTGTCATAGCAGCCAGAGTTGAAAAGTGCTGATAGCTTTTGCGCTGGGCATGTGTGTTTTTGTACAAACAATAAACAAAATTGACAAAGCTATACTGTCAAAAAATATTGCAATTTCAAAATTTCTGATGTCTTATTCAAAAATTTCTGATATCCCATAAAAAAACCTCTTTAAGAGGTAAAAGTCTAGTGACGAAAACATTTTCATGCCCCAAAATTTCTGATATCCAATTTTGTGACGAATAATATTAAGTTTTACACATAAATTATTTTAAACAAAATTTTTGCACTCGGCACATTGCGCTAAAATGTCTCAATTCTTCAGACCAAATAAAACTCACTGTCTTGCGCAGTGCCGAATGCAAAAATTTTGTTTAAAATAATTTATGTGTAAAACTTAATATTATTCGTCACAAAATTGGATATCAGAAATTTTGGGGCATGAAAATGTTTTCGTCACTAGACTTTTACCTCGTAAAGAGGTTTTTTTATGGGTATGATATAGTAATCCGATTTCAATCAAATTTGGTCAGTATGTATGGGACCATCTTTTATGAATATTCTGTCAGTTTGGTTGAAATATCTCAAACAGCAAAAAAGTTTTCCTTACTAAGACTTGATTTTCAACTGATTGTTCCTATGGGAGCTATATGATATAATGGTCTGATCCAAAATCTAAAACAAACTCGATCTGCTTGCAATATAGACGAACCTACATACCAAGTTTGGAGTCTCTAGCTCTTATAGTCTCTGAGATCTAGGCGCTCTTACAGACGGACAGACAGACGGACAGACGGACATGGCTATATCGACTCGGCTGTTGATGCTGATCAAGAATATATATACTTTATGGGGTCTGCCACGCCTCCTTCTGCCTGTTACGCACATTTTTTTTTGTAACAAAGTTAATAGACCCCTTTACTTTTTTAAAGTACGGGGTCTAAAAATAGTGTTGATAAAATGCATTAAACTCGTAAAAAACATTTTTGAAAATTGAATTTTTTGCCATTTTTTTCTACGAATGTCGCGTTCTCGATCCTGGAAATGCCCATATGTATTTATTAAAATGGAAATACCCATATGTATTTATCAAACGCAATCAATAACAAAAATACACTTAACAAAATTAATTGACAATCAATTAATGAACAGAATTGAGAAATTTATTGCACGCAATTGTAATATTGAATGTCCACTCTAATCAATTTGAAATTTGAAACCACACGGGGGAGTACCCCGAATGAAATTAGCTAATAAACTAAATAGAAAAATCTACATAATAAATAAGAAAAAAAAAACAAATAATATAAATTCAAAAACCAAAAGAGGAAGTGAAGAAACGTGTAAGCAGCTTAATCAACGATTTTAAAACTCAGGTAACTCAAGTACACAGAAAAAAAACAATGCAATATCAATTTTGGAGTGTGATTAATCAAAGCCAAACAAATTGGGGATATCATTGTTTTCATTGTTGTTGTTGCTGTTCTTGTTGTTGTTTTTGGCGCTTATCATCAAAACAAGCGGTAATTAATTTTTGGACACGGCCGATGGATAACATGAAAATTGTTGACAATTGACAGAGACACGATGATCAGGCAGTGATAACGATGATAATGCCAAATGTCAAATGGACAATGAAGGATGACGAATCACAAACAGACAGAGACAGAGACAGAGAGAGTGGAGAGTATGAAGAGTGGAGAGTGGGGAATATGAAGAGTGGGGAATATGAAGAATGCAGAATATGCCGAGTGGAGAATATGAAGAGTGGAGAATATTAAGTGTAGAGAGTGGAGAATATGAAGAGTGGAGAGTATAAAGAGTGGAGAGTATAAAGAGTGGAGAGTGGGAAATATGAAGAGTGGAGAGTATAAAGAGTGGAGAGTGGGAAATATGAAGAGTGGGGAATATGAAGAATGCAGAATATGCCGAGTGGAGAATATGAAGAGTGGAGAATATTAAGTGTAGAGAGTGGAGAATATGAAGAGTGAAGAGTATAAAGAGTGGGAAATATGAAGAGTGGAGAATATGATGAGTAAAGAGTGGAGAGTATGAAGAGTGGAGAGTATAAAGAGTGGAAAGTGGGAAATATGAAGAGTAGAGAGTGGAGAATATGATGAGTGGGGAGTGGGAAATATGTAGAGTGGAGAGTGGAGAATATGATGAGTGGAGAGTGGAGAGTATGAAGAGTAGAGAGTGGGAAATATGAAGAGTGGAGAGTATGTATATATGAGTATATATGAAGAGTGGAGAGTGGAGAATATGATGAGTGGAGAGTGGGAAATATGAAGAGTGGAGAGAATAAAGAGTGGAGAGTGGGAAATATGAAGAGTGGAGAGTGGGAAACATGAAGAGTGGAGAATATAAAGAGTGGAGAGTATAAAGAGTGGAGAGTGGGAAATATGAAGAGTGGAGAATATGATGAGTGGAGAGTGGGAAATATGTAGAGTGGAGAATATGATGAGTGGAGAGTGGAGAGTATGAAGAGTGGAGAGTGGGAAATATGAAGATTGGAGAGTGGAGAGTATAAAGAGTGAAGAGTGGAGAATATGATGAGAGGAGAGTGGAGAATATGATGAGTGGAGAGTGGAGAATATGAAGAGTGGAGAGTATAAAGAGTGGAGAGTGGGAAATATGAAGAGTGGAGAGTGGGAAACATGAAGAGTGGAGAGTGGAGAATATGAAGAGTGGAGAGTATAAAGAGTGGAGAGTGGGAAATATGTAGAGTGGAGAGTGGAGAATATGATGAGTGGAGAGTGGAGAGTATGAAGAGTAGAGAGTGGGGAATATGATGAGTGGAGAGTGGAGAATATGAAGAGTGGAGAGTATAAAGAGTGGAGAGTGGGAAATATGAAGAGTGGAGAATATGATGAGTGAAGAGTGGGAAATATGTAGAGTGGAGAATATGATGAGTGGAGAGTGGAGAGTATGAAGAGTGGAGAGTGGGAAATATGAAGATTGGAGAGTGGAGAGTATAAAGAGTGAAGAGTGGAGAATATGATGAGAGGAGAGTGGAGAATATGATGAGTGGAGAGTGGAGAATATGAAGAGTGGAAGGTATGAAGAGTGGAGAGTGGGAAATATGAAGAGTGGAGAGTGGAGAGTATAAAGAGTGGAGAGTGGGAAATATGAAGAGTAGAGAGTGGAGAATATGATGAGTGGAGAGTGGAGAGTATGAAGAGTGGAGAGTGGAGAATATGAAGAGTGGAGAGTATAAAGAGTGGAGAGTGGGAAATATGAAGAGTGGAGAGTGGAGAGTATAAAGAGTGGAGAGTGGGAAATATGAAGAGTGGAGAGTGGAGAACATGAAGAGTGGAGAGTGGAGAACATGAAGAGTGGAGAGTGGAGAACATGAAGAATGGAGAGTGGAATTGTAATCATCAATTTGTTCAAAAATTCAATTCAAATAAATAAAAAAAAGCCGACAACCCTAACGCAACCGATACACTAAAATTGTTTGAATCCGATAAACGCAATCCTAAATGCAAACAAAACCGCAATTGCAACTTTAACCAATTTCGTTTCGGCTTCAAAAAGTTGTCATGATTTAAATTGCTTAAAAATATGAAAAATAAAAACCCAACAAATTATTAAAGCTGTATTTGATAAGTAAAAACATTGAGCTAACAAACTGCGTTTAAATCATTTTGATATCTGCTCAAGTTTAGTTGTGACAACTAAATGAAATCCGCAAGGGTATAAAAGTGTTGTGGCCAAAGGCGAAACAGAAAGAGAGAGAGAGAGAGAGAAACCGAAAGAGAAAGAGCTTTTAATGCCGTTGCCTTTGCCTTTGACGTTGCCTTTGCTTGTAGCCGGCGCTGTCACAATAACCGTTTGCCGTCTGCGCTGGCGTCGCCGCTGGCCGCGACGGCGACGACGACAACGACGACGACATCGACGACGACAGCGGCAACTGCTTAAAAGCTAAGGACAGTTCAAAGCGTTTAGTTCGTAACGAGAAGTCGCCTCGCGCGGTTTGGCGGGCACGAGACAAAACGAAACGAAACGAAACTAAGCGTTTACCAACACACACGCAAACACGCACACACGTGCTCACTCACTCACGCACACACACAGTGACTTTTACGCGCGCACGCAACAGCAACAACAACGCGCAAAATTGTAACTGTTGTTCAAAACAAACAAACAAACAATCATACAATCAAAAAAAGCGGTCATAAAAACAAACACAACAAAAACTATAATAATATTATTGTAATTCGGAAAATAAAAAAAAAAACAAAAATATTTGAAGTGCCTGCGGCAACAACAACAACAACAACAACAACAACAACAACAACATCAAAAGTAATGCAGAAAACAATGAAATTGTTTTTTTTTTCTTTTATTTAAATAAATGCAAAAAATTGCATATGACCAAATTTAATTATTTGTTAATATTTATTAAAATTGTTGAAGTAAGTGTAAATTAATTAATTTAAAATTTTAATAAATAAATAAGTAAATCAAAATATTGAAAGCGAGTAAATTAAAAAAAAAAATAAAATAAAATTAATAAAATATTTATAAAAATTATTAAAATAAATGACAAATATTGTAAAACTGAGAAAAACTTAACAGATATTTATTAAAATTAATCAAATAAATGCAAAATATTATAAATGAGTAAATAAAAAAATAGTAATTATTAATTAATTATACATGATTAAAATTATTGAAATAAATGCAAAATATTACAAACGATTAATTAAAAATAAATTAATAAAATACTTATTAAAATTATAAATGCAAAATATTGCAAACAAATGAATTAAGAACAACTAATTAATGATTTATTACATTTAATGTAATATAACAAACAAGTAAATATTTAAAAAAAATCACAAAAAAAAATATATTTTGTGACAATTTATTTAATTAATTGTGTTGTCTATTTTTTTATTGTGTTTTTTTTGCTGTGTGTCTCCAACGTCGCTAAAGATTTCAAATTCGAATTCGAATTCTGCCAAATTTAAAAAATATTTGCATAAAGTGCGTATTAATGACAGCATTTAAATTAATGACGAGCTCAAATTGGTTTGCGTTGCCGGCTAAAATTCAAGTCTCCAATCTGAAGTCTCCACCAGTGTTGCCAACTCTTCGGGACATGAAAAAGCCAAAATAGCCTTTGAAAAAAGCTGAAAATAGCCTAAAAGAATTTGTTGATAGCTAAAAAAAACGATAGAGTAGTAAAACGATATTTTGATTGATTTAATCCAGTGTTTTTGAATATTTTGATGCAAAAAAATTCTTCAAACAATTCTAGGAGTAAATGCAAAAAAAAATTTAAAAATTTCTTGGCTAATATTTTTTATAACTTGTTAAAATAAGCTAAAAATTTATATTTTAACCCCATTTTCCTCCTTCTCATACAAAAAGTGAATTTTTAGCAATTTTCAAAAAATCATAAAAAATACTACATAAAAAATAGTAAAATCGCGATCGAATCATAAATTGTGAAATACCTCGTTAGTGATGGTATAAAACTCGATTCAATTGATTTCATAGTTAAAAACGATAAAATTCAATGCTCTTTTGGCTTATCGACTTTTTTCCCATTCAAATGGAAAAAATTCTACAAAGTATTTAAGTGTGGCAGCGTAAAGCATAAAAATACATGAAATTTCCAGATGTTTTCAAAAAGCTAAAATTATTTTTGAAGTAGCTAAAATTCCCGCTACCCGCTGTTTTACAATTCATCCCGCATTTGCCAGTTACTGCCCACTAAATCTGTCGGGAAAATAGCTAAATTGGCAACACTGGTCTCCACAAGCCACGCTTTAATGCGAGCTGCTCTTTCTCTCACATCTCTACGTTTATCTCTATCTCCGTCTCTGTCTCTATCTCCGTCTCCGTTTCAATCCATTCTACGTTTGTTTTTTTTTTTTATTTTTATTTTTGTTTCGATTCTGGCTTTGACTCAGAACTAGTTTTGAAATTGCAAATTTCAACCCGTAGCGCATAAATATCAATTAGATTTTGTATTTATACTTGGAGCAACTTTTTGCATCTGTTTTAGTGATGGAAATCCGTTCGGAATATCGAGAATATATAATTGCCGATTTATCGGTAAAAAATTTGACATCGATTTATCGATTTTTTTTGTTAATTTACAAATTTGTGAAATGTTGAAAAAAGTAAAAGAGAATTAATTAAAAAGAATTTTCTTCTCTGCCAGAGCTCCGATTTTTCAAGATTATCGATTAATTTAGTTCGATTAATCAGCAAAAAACAAATGTATTAAGAAAGTTATTAATGGCTTAGTAAGAACAATTTTAATTATTTTTTTTGCACATCACTAATGTTTGTTGACCTTTTTGGCGACCCAACACAAAACATGTTGGCCATGATCAAGACGGCCAACAGACTATTGACCAGGCCTATCAAATGTTGCAATTGGAGCAAGGAGCAACGATATTGATATTGATATGATTGAGTTGATGCGATTATTGAATGAAAAAAACAAAAAATAAAAAGGAAAAAAATAGAGATTAATAAAAGAATAGATTTTTCATTTGATTATATCTAAAAGAGATCTATTTTTATTTTAATTGAAAGGAAGTAGAAAATTCTATATACTTATTTTAGAGTGCATCGATTTTTTTCACAAAAAATGGTAACCGATTTTCGTAATCTATGGTCAATTCTAAGATGTTCTCACGAAGAAACCATAGTTCTAAAATGAATTCCTGGTCCGCGCTTTTTGAGTTGAAAAATTCATTTTTTTTGAAAATTTATATCTTGATTGTTTATGGTCCGATTCTGACAAACTTGGTGTCAATACTCTTGTTAGGACCAGGACTTTTAAAATTCAACAGAAAAAAGGACGAAATGTCCTTTAAACATAATTTTCATCCTTGGAACGACGATTTCGCGGTTCGCCTCTATACCAATAAATTAGTCAGAATTAAAGCTATTTTTTGGCAAAAAAAGTTTTATTTTCCCTGAATCTGTATTTTTTGTTACCAGAAAATGTAACACATATTTTATTAAAATTGTGTTAAAACTGTATTAAAATAGGTTTCACATGTTCTTTTAATAAAAATTACAGGTTCAAAAAAAAAAATTTTATTTTGTGCCAAAAATTAGCTTTAATTCGGACTAATTTTTTAAGATAAAGACGAATCGCGAAATCGCCGTTCCAAGGATGAAAATTATGTTGAAAGGACATTTCGTCCTTTGGTTTTCTGGAGTCTTAAAGTTGTGGTCCTCACAAGAGTATTGACACCAAGTTTGTCAGAATCGAACAATAAGCACCCAAGATATAAATGTTCGAAAAAATGAGTTTTTCAACTCAAAAGCGCGGACCAGGAATTCATTTTAGAACTATGGTTTCTTCGTGAAAACATCTTAGAATTGACCATAGATTATGAAAATTGGTTACCATTTTTTCACTTTTTCGAGCCCATACAAATCGATGCTATCTAACTTATATATTTAATAAAAGTCAACCATTAAATCCATCAAAAACTCGTACAAATATAAAGAAACCCCCACAGATTATTTGTGAGTTTTTCTCATATCAACTGAGCTTATTAAATGTTCTTTTTCCAAATTCGAAAAAATTGCTTTTATTATGAAACACGTTTTTGAAATCCTATCTAACCAGTTTCGACTATGGTTTCGTTTGATCAACTTATCAGATTCGTAATGCCAACGACGAGAGTTCAAAGTTTGTTTAAAAATATTACTCATACGACGTGAAGTTCATTATGAATGAATGAAGGGGGAAATTCTAGAATGAGCCGAAGAAAGTTGTGAAGTTTCAGTCAAAAACAGAAATGTAAAGCTAACAAAAATTAAATAAACTAAAAAAAATGTTTCGAAATGATAAAAATTAGTCGAGAGAACAATAAAATCAGGGATCGTAAATAAGAATTTTTAGATACTGGATAAACTTTTATTTTCAATTTTTATTTCAAAATCATAGTGCGCAAATTATTTTTAAATTTATCATATAAATTAAAAAAAGGGTTTTTTTTTTCCAATTCTTATAATAAAAATTGGAAAGAAAAGTTATTTTTGATTTTTTTTTACTAAAAATTGAAACTATAAAATGAAAATGAGTTTTCGTTAAATTTGTTTGATAAAAATCAACAAATAACTTTTATTTAATTATTTGTATTTTACAAAATAAAATCATTGCGGTTCCTGATTAAAATTAATCTTTTCTTTAACACATTTTAAATGTATTTCCTCAGATATACAGTGAACCACAAATGTCTTCATACAGCATAAACTTGTAAAATTTGCGTATAATAAAGATGTTTTGATGCGGTATTCTTAAATTAATCTTTTATTTACTTAAATCCCGTTCTAATGATACCAAAATTTCTTTAACCCATTAAGTACCCATCGAAAATTTTGAATTTGAAAAAAAGTCAATTTTTCAATATTTTTCCTCGATTTTTTCCAAAAAATTTTTTGATGCAGAAAAATTCTTCAAACAATTCTAAGAGTGACTGCAAAAAAATTTTCAAAAATATTTTTGCTAGTATTTTCAGCACTACAACCCGCATCAAAACATCTTTATTATACGCAAATTTGACAAATTTATGCTGTATGAAGACATTTGTGGTTCACTGTATATATTTATCAAAACTCAACTACATTTGTGGTTCACTCTAATTTCTATATCTATTGCTATTATCATAGCTCTGACGTCTAAATTAGATAGCTGTAAGTTACAAAAGTTACAAAATGCCAGCTATGATCATTAATGCGATCATATCGTATTACTTTTCTGGTTAGATCCGCTGCATTCAAGTAATTTGCAATATATGTATTATATATGTATACTTATTATCTTCAGTCCATTTCCATTTCCATCAGCACGTGCTCGTGTTGAATGACGTTTGTTATTATTATAATTTAAAAATACATACATTTAAATTGTAGAAATTCAATTTCAGTTTCAGTTTCAAATTAACGACCATTTCTCATGTGACAAAGTGTCAAAGTGTAATAACCAACTTAACATGTTGTCTAACTTGATATTGCGTTTTCTTATCCAATCTGTTGAAAAAATTCAGCAGTCATTAAGTGATTTAACATTTTGATTTACAGCCAGTTGAGATAGTTAAAAATACAATTAGATAGGCGGACGACAGTGTTGACGCCGTGTAATAAATGTCGATTAAATTAATAATAATATTTAATATTATATTTGGTTTACAGCAAATTTTGACAAAGAAAACTTCAACATGTAGATGAGAAATGCTCTTTAAGCTATCATTTATTTGAACATGTAATTTAATTCCCATTTCAGCTTTTCAGCTATTTAAAATTAACAGTGCTGGACAACACTTTATTTTGACTGAGCCATTCGTTAATTTCGGACTGAGACTTTTTGCAATTTTTTTCAGAGTTTAAATAAGTTTTATAAGGAATTTTTCGAAAGCTTCCAATTTATTTTAAACATGAGTAGATTAGATTAATTGATTCAATTAAATTGACAGTGTTAGAAAACGCCACAGGTTGATCGAGTAGCCCTGCCAACTTGTTAATACAATGCTGCCAACTTATCACATAGTATTCAGATTTAACTATAATTGGAATTTTAAAAATTTATGAAAATTTTTTAAAGATTTAACACAAGGAATAGATAGGGCAAAAGCAGTGTTGGGCAACGTATCAGTATGTTCAGGTGGTTCTGCCAACTTGTCACTTAAATGCTGCCAACTTATCACAAATTTTATAAAATTATATTACTGAGAGATTTTTAAAGAGAAAAATGGTGATTATTTAAGAGTTCTATGTATAGCAACAGTGTTGACTAAAATCCCAATTTAAGCTAGTATTACTACGCAGCTTAAAGATTCAAGTATAATAAAAACTTCGATATGGGCATGAGAAATTGATAGATCTAAATGATATGAATCAGCAAGTCACATAAAACCAGTGTTGGTTAACACTTCACTTTGGCCGATTGGCTCTGCCAACTTGTCCCTTGAAGGCTGCCCACTTGCTACAAGTGTAAATATAATTATAACTAGTCGGCGGTGCTACAGTCGAGCGGTACTCGACTGTCGGAGACCCCGTACTTATTATAAAGATATCTCAAACAACAAAAGATTTTCATACTAAGACTGAATTTGGACTGATCGTTCCTATGGCAGCTATATGATATAGTAATCCGATTTCAATCAAATTTGGTCAGAATGTATGGGACCATCTTTTATGCATATTCTGTCAGTTTGGTTGAAATATCTCAAACAGCAAAAAGTTTTCCATACTAAGACTTGATTTTCAACTGATTGTTCCTATGAGAGCTATATAATATAGTAGTTCGATTCCAACCAAATTTGGTCAGTATGTATGAGACCAACTTGTATGCATATTCTGTCAGTTTGGTTGAAATATCTCAAACAGCAAAAAAGTTTTCCATACTAAGACTTGATTTTCAACTGATTGTTCCTATGAGAGCTTTATAATATAGTAGTTCGATTCCAACCAAATTTGGTCAGTATGTATGAGACCATCTTTTATGCATATTCTGTCAGTTTGGTTGAAATATCTCAAACAGCAAAAAGTTTTCCATACTAAGACCAGATTTTCGACTGATTGTTCCTATGACAGCTATATGATATAGTGGTCCGATCCAAAATCTAAAACAAACTTGATCTGCTCTTAATATAGACGAACCTACATACCAAGTTTGGAGTCTCTAGCTCTTATAGTCTCTGAGATCTAGGCGCTCTTACAGACGGACAGACGGACGGACGGACAGACGGACGGACGGACAGACGGACATGGCTATATCGACTCGGCTGTTGATGCTGATCAAGAATATATACACTTTATGGGGTCTGCCACGCCTCCTTCTGCCTGTTACGCACATTTTTTTTGTGACAAAGTTAATAGACCCCTTTACTTTTTCAAAGTACGGGGTCTAAAAATACTTTCTGAGAATGACAGTGTTGGTTAACATCTGCGCTTGATCGAATGCATTGTCTTCACTGTACTTTATTATCCCATAAAAAACCTCTTTTCGAGGTAAAAGTCTAGTGACAAAAAAATTCTTGGAACAATTCTAAAGGTGATTGCAAAAGAATATTTTCAAAAATATTTTTGTTAGTATTTTTCAAAATTGTTTGAAAATCCTAAAAATTACCATTTTAACCCATTTTTCCTCATTTTCATGCAAAAAGTGACTTTTTGGCAGTTTTCAAACAATTTTAAAAAATACTAGCAAAAACATTTTTGAAAATATTCTTTTGCAGTTACTCTTAGAATTGTTCCAAGATTTTTTTTGCATTCAAATATTTGTTGTGAAAAATCGAGGAAATAAGTTGAAAAAGTAGACTTTTGCAAAAATTCAAAATATTCCATGGGTACTCAATGGGTTAAGGAAATGTTTGCATCATTTGAACGAAAATCAAATGACCTTTCCAAATAGATATAATAAGCTATTATTATCTTATTTAAAGTCAAAATATTCCATTTTTAAGGGAGTGCAAAGAATTAGTTGACAAGCTGTATGTGAATAATCTGAGTAGTGAAATGATAAAGTGACACTATTTTTTATATTTTTTTTTTGCAGTGCCGACAACGTCGTCAACGTGGTCATCAACTTGGTCGTCAACTTTGTCGTGAACATCAGTGGAGATTAGTTTGAAGAAGCCGTTGTTTCTTCTTCTCTTCTTCTCTCTCAGCTCCATAAATCAATAGCAAACAATTTGAGCTAGAGAAACTGATAAACTGCTTTAATTGCTGCGTCGACTGCGGCAGCGGCAGCGACTGCGGCAGTGGCAGCGTCAGTTTGCGGCAGCGATATGTTGGCCACGCCCAGCGGCGGCACAGCGCCCACAACTGAAAAGCTGAACAATGGTTATTTGCCCCAAATGATGACAAATGATGAGCTCAGCGGAGCAACAACAATTGCATCGCCGCTGCTGGGCCAACATGCACAGCAGCAACATGCACAGCAGCAACATGCACAGCAGCAACATGCACAGCAGCAACATGCACAGCAGCAACAACAGCAACAACAACACAACAACAAGCTGCCAACTGTTGTGTTTTTGAATGCCGATGGCAGCAATGTTGTTGCCCCTTGCAACTTGCAACGCCAGGTGGCAACTGTTGCCGCCACCAGCGCGGTGGGCAGCGACTGGTTGCTGCTGAAGCAGACGCAACAGCGCCGACGACTGCTGGTGCTGGCCATTGCCTTCACGGTCCTGGGCGCCGCCATCGGCGCATTGGCCATCTACTTTGCCAGCCCGCATCAGTGCCAGCAGTGCCAGCTCTACCAGCGCAACGAGTTGCCCGATTCACAATCACAATCCGATTCAGATTCACAATCAGATTCAGGTAAGCACAACAACTTGCAACCAACTCACTACACAGAAAAACAAATCCGGGATATTTAGTCCGGATTCTATCCGAAACGATGTCAGAAGTGGGGTAATCTCGGATTTTCTTAAACCAAGTATGAAATACTTGATTTTTCAATCCCGAAATTCTTAAATTCAGGCTAAAAAAAAATAATGTTTTTTGTTACAGTTAAACTTTTTTTTAAGATTTTTTTTTCAAACGTTGTTTGAATTTTTTTTTTAAATTTTTTTTTTTTGTTCAACTTTTTTTTTTCAATTTTTAAACTTTTTAAAATTTTTTTTTTTAATTTTTTTTTTAACATTTTTTATTAAATTTTTTTTTATCAATTTTTATTTATTGTTTTCAGGGATTAAAACCTAAACGAATATCGGTTTCAGTTACGGTTTCGGTTCTGTTCGGATTTAGGTTTTCGGTTATAGGTTACGCAAAATCTTTGAATAAAGGTTTCATAACGGTGAACCGGTTTTCGTATGTTTCGGTTTTGAAATACCGGTACGGTTTCGGCTCACAAAAAAAAAATTTCTTTGTAAAAATATAATTATATTAACAAAATAATAATAATTAAAAAGGCATAACTTTCTTAATGTTTCATTTACATATTTATTTCACATATAAATTAAAATTCAAAATAAAAAATAAAATCAAAAATATAATACAAATATCAATTAAAAATAAAACTTTCTTTCAATTTTTATTATAAAAATTGTAAAAAGAAATTTATTTTAAGATATATGAAAAACCGAAAGTAACCCTTATAAATGAAACGGTTTCTAAACGGTTATTTCGGTTTACAGAGTTTCGGTTTAAAGGTTTCGGTCAGATGAAAATTTTTTTTTCGGTTACGGTTTCGGTTACGGTTTCAAATTTCAAACGGTTTTTACCGGTTAAAGGTTACGGTTTCGGTTAGGGTTTTAATCCCTGATTGTTTTTTTTTTTAACATTTTTTTTTAATGAAGGGAATGTTTGACTGCAATTGACTATTGACTGGGGGAATCGAACTCAGGTTTTTTACAAACTGGAGTCGGCGAGGCCGAGGGAGAATTTTCTCCTCGCGCTCAGCAAATGTGTATTTTCCCATTTTAATCCCGATACAGGCTTGATTATTCAGCTTAATCCTGAATACATACTTACAAAATGCGAGCTTAAATAAAGTATTTTAAACTTGATTTTAGAATGCCATTTTTGTTCTGTGTACCATCCATTTTTTGACTTTATGCCAGAAAAATTGTTAAATCGCCCAAGATGAAAGATAAATATTTGTATATTTCTCGCTGTCTCAAAGTTATTCAAAGTGAACGATGTTTTGTTAAACTATTAATCATTTGCACTTGCTGAAAAATAGCTTAAATACTTATTATTTAGAATGGTTTTTAATTAAAATGATTTAATGATTTGCCAGCTTTGCGTTGCAATCGTCAACAACAGCAACAGCAACAACTGTTGCAACACTTTGTGGATTAAATTGGCTTAATCCAGCAGCCAGGCAATCAAGCGACCATCCGTTTTCAAATCCATTTCATGTTGCATTGTGAAGGGAGCAGAGGGGGAGGAATGGGGGTAGGGAATGGGGGTAAGCGTGTCATATCCGTAATACTCATAAACACAAATGCTGCAAAAACTCAATTTCCTTTTCAACCAGCAACGAGCAACGAGAAGCAGCAACAGCAGCAGCAACAGCAACAGGCGGCAATAAATGGTGGCAATGCACAGTGGTCGGTTTTATAGGCCAAAAATAAAAAAAGGGAATTTCAATATATTGACTCCAAATTAATCAATTGTGCTTCTCAAAAGAACTAGTTATTTGGTAGAATAGATTATTTCATTTCATTTTACGCGGTTCTTCTCTAATTAGAGTCAAAAGAGCGCCAAATCAATCACTTTGATTTTTCTGTGCAGAAAGCTTGCAAGCACGTGCTGCGAACGATTAGAAAAATATTAAGGAAAAAGGATTTTTTACTTCATAGATCAATATGAATATTGAAAAGAAAGGTAGTTACTTTGTTTATTTGTAATTTAAAATTATTTTGTTTTGTGCGTTTGTCTTGTAGAACCTTAAGTTTGTCTGTTCATTTTTATGTGTTTTCCATTCATAAAAATGATTTTCTAGCAAGCTTATAGTTGTTTTCCCCCAAAAATCCCCCAATGGGACTTTTTGTGTCGTGTAAGTTAATCAATTTAGATTCTAAAAAACTAATGTTTAGCTGCTGAATGGTGCTGAGCGTCGTTCTAGTAGCTTTAAGCCAAGCTGTCTTACTGTCGAAAAAGGCACTTTTTGCAAGAAAATGAGGAAAAGTGCCTTTTTCGCCAATTTTAAAAAATTATAAAAAATACTAGCCAAGAGGTATTTGAAAAATTTTTTTTGCAGTAATTATTTAAATTATTTAAAGAAACTTTCTGCATAAAAAATCTTTTTTTTTAAATAAGCCATACTAGGGTGCTATGTGAGCTATAGGATACAGTCTTCCGATGTTGCCAATTTTTTTACTATATATTCAAAATATTATTTTTGATTTTTGGGGAAAATTTTAAACCGATATCTCAACGCGAAATATTTATGGCCGCGGCTCCATACAAGCCCAACCACTGTGCAATGGTGGCATAACAGCAACAACAGCAACAGGCTGCCATTTTGGTCGCATCTTGTGGCATTCAATGATGGGCCAACAAACAACAACAAGGGTGGAAGGAGGGGCAGGGGCAGGGTGGATGAGGGGTGTTGACCACTTGCTGTTGACAGCTCTTTCTCAGCAGCCATTTCATTTCCTGCCTGCCTGCATTAAATGCCCCGTGCGACGCTTAGAAATTCAATTATAAAATATGTCCAACAAACCAGCAGCAACAACACAAACAACAACAACAACGAGAACAACAATAACGAGAACAACAATAACGACAACAACAATAACGACAACGATAACGACGACAACAATCAGCAGCAACAATGACATTGACAACGACAACAACGACAACATCGACAACAACAACAACAACAACAACAACAACAGCAACAACAATAACAATAAAAACAATAAAAACAACAATAACAACAGCCACAACAACAACAACAACTAAAACATCTATAACAACAACAACAACAGCGACAACAAGAAAAAGAACAACAACAACAACCACCAGTGATGCCAAATATAGGGTAGGCCATTTAAAGTGGAAGCATCGGGTAACCCTATAACTTCGACTAATGACAGCGCGTTGGAAGCGTCATTTCAAGACAATTTATACCATGGAACAGTACACTCCAAAAAAACGTGCTGCAATTGTTCAGCTTTACATTCAAAATAACTTCTCGATTGTGAAAACCAAAAAATCGAAAAAAGGCGATTATGACTGGCCACCGAGATTACCCGATTTGACGCCGCCAGACTTTTTTTTATGGGGCTACTTGAAGTCCAAGGTATACACCAACAAGCCAAGGACACTAGCTCAACTCAGAGCCAACATACGCCGCGAAATAAGAGCCATATCGGCCGACACACTGGCAAAAGTGATGGAAAATGCCGAAAAAAGGGCATTTTGCGGCCAAAGCTAATGGTGGCCATTTACGCGATATCATTTTCAAAAACTAACTAGAAAATTTCTCCTTGGACCGAAATAAATGAATAAGATGAAAACAAAAAAAAAAAATTGTTTTTCCCTCTTTTTCTTAAAAAACAAATGCTTCCACTTTAAATGGACTACCCTGTATTTTCCGAAAAAAAAGACAAAACGGCCAAAGAAATCAGGGAAAAAAAACTGAACAACTTAAAAAAAAGGCATGTACTTCATGTACATTTTGGCATCAATGGAAAGGTCATTTCAATTCCGTTTGAATGATACAAAACTTTCCTTAACCCATTAAGTACCCATTGAAAATTTTGAATTTTTAAAAACGTCAATTTTCAAACTTTTTTTCTCGATTTTTTTCAAAAAATTTGCTGATGCAAAAATTACACTTTTTGTATGAAAATTAGAAAAAGGGCTTAAAATTGTCATATTTTGCAGTTTTAAAAAAATTATTAAAAATATTAGCGGAGATTTTTGAAAAATTGTTTCTGCAGTCACTATTAAAATTGTATGAAACATTTTTTTGCATCAACAAATTTTTTTTAAAAAAAAGCGAGGAAAAAAGTTTTAAAATTGAGGTTTTGTAAAATTCAAAATTTTCAATGGATACTTAATGGGTTAAGGAAAGTTTTGTGTTATTCAATCGGAATGCGAACGACCTTTCCAAGTATATACAATAAGCTATTATTTTCTTAATATCAAATATCCAAATATCACATTTTTGAGGGAGTTCAAAGAATTAGTTGACAAACTGTATGTATTTTAAACAAAAATCGCATTAGTCTTTAAATGTGATTTTTTGAGTTGAAATTTGGATCAATAACAGTTATTTTCAGTCCCCGTTAAAAAATCATACATTTGCAATTTGAACACAGAAAAAAAAATCCGGGATATTTAGCCCGGAATCAATCCGAAACGATGTCAGAAGTGGGGTAATCTCGAATTTGCTTAAACCAAGTATGAAATACTTGATTTTTTCAATCCCGAATTCAATCCTAAAATTCTTAAATTCAGGCTAAAAAACATAATGTTTTTTGTTACATTTAAACTTTTTTTTTAATTTTCTTTTTAAGATTTTTTTTTTCAAACTTTTTTTTTTTTTTTTTTTTTAAATTTTTTATTTACATTTTTTTTTTTAACATTTTTTATTTATTGTTTTTTTTTTAATGAAGGGAATATTTGAATGCAGTTGACTGGGGAATCGAACCCACGTTCTTTTCAAACTGGAGTCGGCGACTCTAACCACTGAGCCACCGAACAAGTTGAAATGAGAGAGGCCGAGAGAGAATCAAGTAATTTAGGCTTATTTTCCCATTATAATCCCGATATAGACTTGATTGTTCAGTTTAATCTTGGAAAACATACTTAAAAAATGCGAGCTTAAATTAAGTATTTTAAACTTGATTTTAGAACGGCATTTTTTTCTGTGAATAAATGCCACTTTTCGGTCAAATATCCCACGGTGCGCTCTTCTTGCAAGCTGTTCTCCTTATTTTCACTCGATCTATGTGTGTGTGTGTGTGTGTGTGTGTGTGTTTGCATTCATTGACAGCAACATATCCCTCTCACTCCCACCCACCCACTCACTCTCTCTCACTCTCTCTCTCCCTCCCCCTCACTGTTCCCACTCTTCTCGCCAACTGTTCTCCTTATTATCCACCCATCTATCTATCTATGTGTGTGTGTGTTTGTGTGTGTGTATTATCTGTTCTCTTCCTTCCTTCAAACGCCACAACTTGAGTTGACTTGACATTTTTCCTGTCTCGTTTCCTTTCGTTTCTCATTTACATTTTGGAATAAAAAAAAAACAGAAAAAAAAAAAACCAATCAATTGTCCTCTAGGAATTTGCGCTTGTTGTGGACTTTCAATCGATTCTCGATTGACGTGTCTATTTAATTTAATTAAATGACTCACACACGCACACACACACACACACACACACACGCACACACACTCCAATACACACATATTTGGTGTGTGCTGTTTAAAACGTGCTTTTAATATTTAGCTTCAAAAAAATATATAAATTTAAATTCATTCATTGACTTTGCTGCGACCCTTTTACCTTTTTAGCCTTCAACCTGTGTTAGCCTGGTTAGTATCAAAGCCTATAAAAAACCCATGAAGGACACTCACACACACACACACACACACACACACACACACACACACACACACACACGCACACTTAAAATAAAGTATGTGATCTATAAATAAATAAATAAATGGGAGAAAATACGCAACTCTTTTTGTAATGGGCAAAATGAGCTGAGCTGAATGAGAAATTATAGTAAGAACAAGCGAAACAGTCAAGTGCACTCGACTGTAATAAACCCTGTTGATTGATTTGAACCAGCGATTAAAACCCTAACCGAAACCGTAACCTTTAATCGGTAAAAACCGATTGAAATTTAAAACCGTAACTGAAACCGGAACCGAAAAAAATATTTTCATTTGACCGAAACCTTTAAACCGAAACTCTGTAAACCGAAATAACCGTTTAGAAACCGTTTCATTTATAACGGTTAATTTCGGTTTTTAATAAATAATATATATATTATAAAAATTGAAAAAAAGTTGTCTTTCTGATTGTTATTAACCCATTAATGGCTGCCCATAGATCGGCTGGTACGATTTTGACGAAATTTGGAAATGTGTGCCTAGAAAACCGAAGAAGTTGAAAGAAAAAAAAAAAAAATTTTTATCTTCAAATTTAATTTTTTCGATTTCCATACATTTTTCAGCTATTTTCGATAACATTTTGTATGCAGAAAAATAGCTAGATATTCACCTGTTAAAAACTACAAGTATAACAAGGATAACTAAACTGTTCAAATTTTATACTTATATTTTTACTATTTCTCTTTACTATGAAATAAATTTTGCCTCGATATCTCTCACATGCCCCGAGCTAGAGTTTTTAAAGTGTCAATACTTTTTTGGGTATTTAAATACCCATTAGCCAAATGGGTTAAAAAATTGCAAATAAGAGTTATGGTGTAACTTTTAAATACAATTTTAAAAGCATGTTTTATTTTCAATTTTTATTATTAAAATTTAAAAAACCAAGTTAAAAATAATTTTCAACGATAAATTTTGAACTGTTTCGATTTTTTCCGACTCATAAGTCTTGTTTGCGATCTCTGATATTTTGTTATTAGTTTTATATTTTATTTTTGATTTTCTTTTTTATATTTGCCTATTTAATTATCGTTACATATATTATAAATATAATTATATTTATTTAAAGAAATTTTGTTTTGTGAACCGAAACCATACCGGTAACTTAAAACCGAAACATACAAAAACCGGTTCACCGTTACGAAACCTTTATTCAAAAATTTTGCGTAACCGATAACCGAAAACCTAAATGCGAACATAACCGAAACCGTAACTGAAACCGATATTCGTTTCGGTTTTAATCCCTGATTTGAACCCAATTGCACGACATCATTAAATTTAAAAAGCTGATAAACAGTGTGAAATAATAGAATAAACGAAAAGCTTGTTTAATCAAAAACAGGAATCGAACGCACGAGTCTTTTGTGTGACTTCAAGCGGCGAATAGGCAGACAGAAAGTTGGGAGCAGCAGCCGCTAGCTCCCGGAGCCCAAGCGTGCCCACCGCTGGTCCAAATGACTCATTCACTGTGTGCTTGAAAAATGAAGTCAAAACTTCAAACGCGTTTTTCTCGAAACCACGATTACTGATGAAATGCATACGATTACATGATGAAATAATATCGCATGCCCAAAAACGTTTTGAACTATTTTTATACCCTGTGCCCATTGAAAATGGTCAAAAGGGTATATTAGATTTGTGTGATGTATGTAACAGGCAGAAGGAAGCATCTCCGACCCCATAAAGTGTATATATTCTTGATCAGCATCAACAGCCGAGTCGATTGATCCATGTCCGTCTGTCTGTCCGTCCGTCTGTCCGTCTGCCCGTCCGTCTGTTTGAACGCGTCGATCTCAGAGACTATAATAGCTAGAGACTTCGAATTTAGTATGTAGGTTGCTGGATACCGGACGCAGATCAAGTTTGTTTTTATATTTGGATCGGCCCACTATATCATATAGCTGCCATAGGAACGATGAGTCGAAAATCAAGTCTTAGTATGAAAAACTATTTTGTTGTTTGAGATATCTCAACCAAACTGACAGAATATGCATATGGGATGTTTCCAAACATTTTGACCAGATTTGGTTAAAATTGGACTACTAAATAATATGTATTTATTTATGTTTTACATGCTTTTATACATATTACTAATTCTATAATAACCAATATTCTTTTTTGTGGAAACTGGCACAGGGTATGTTACAGTCGAGCAAACTCGACTGTAGCCGCACCACCTCGCGAGCGAAGCGAGCCGGGGGTAGGCGAGCGAAGCGAGCAGTGGGCGGAGCCCCCTTGTTTTTTTTGTACACTGGACTACAGGCCGCTTTTAGGTTAGACTCGAAACAACAACGTGCACGGCAACATTTTTTTCAAGGCACTCAAAAAAAAGGCTTTTTGGTAGTTTTTTTTATGCCAAAACTAATTTATAAACCTTTAGGATATTTATATATAGTATATTTAATTTAATATTTAATGAATATATAATCTTCGACTTACCGGCGTGCTTTGCTTATTTTCAAAAACTTTTAAAGTGTTTTTGGCTTATATACATATATGTATATATACACTATTACACTATTACTAACAATTTTTGTCCTCATTCTTAGATTAATGCTTAACTCATCCAATGAGTTCATAATGATCACACAATTTTTTGAACTTTTTCTAGTCTTTTCTTTAATATTGAGCAACATTTGTATTTTCTTCACACGCAACTCACTTTTTATAATATGCAAATCATCAAATAATGAAAATAATCGAATTATCGATCTGATCAAAATAGGGTTGTCAACTTTCGCACTGCTACGCATTGGCAATTCCAAATAAACAAATGTTCAAAGAAATGTTAAATTTTACATATTTTAAATTTAAGGATCGTCATTAAAGGAACATTTTTAATATAGCATTTTTAATAGTATGTAATATTGTATTCAAATTTTAATATAGATAGTTTAATTGTATTTTATAAATTTGTTCCAAGTTTGTTGGAAATTTGTAAATTATTTTGTCTCAATTTTACTAAATATTTTGACATAGATTTATAAATCATTATCCTCAAAAAATCTCTTAATTTTTCACATGTTCTTCGTATTTTACAATTAAACTTTTCTCTTTATAGAAAAATGTTTCGATATTTTAGGACAAATTAAATATTTTCCTGTTCAGTATTTTAAAAAATTTGTTGATTTTTGAACTCTTAATACTCGAAGCATGAGAGCATATTTTTTTAAATTTTTGCGGACTACCCTTAATGCTTGAAGATCGAATGATCCAGAGTTGCTATGCGATTTGGAAAGTGCGGAAAATGTTTTTCAACCAGCTTCCATATTTAGAAGCACGACAAAACAAGTTAAACATCAAATCAGTTAATCAAGATACTTATTTAAAATAACAAGTGGTTAGTAGAGATTTCTTAGTTATTTTATTTCAATTTTGTTTTTGAAATTGTGTTTATTTATCTACAATTTAATCAGCTCTTTTTATAAAGCAATTTGTGCTGAAGTGTAAACAATTGTTCAGTGTATTTTTAGCTCAAAGCAAAAAAAAAAAAAAAACAAATCGATTCGAAAATATTCAAACAAAACGTGATGGAATGTGATTCAATTAAGAATAAAAAATAGAAGGAAAATATAAATTCTTCGTAATGCAAATGTAATGCAAAACTTCATATCTCGAACTTTTTATTTAGAGTTATATTTCGAGAAATCAAACTGATTTATCAGTCTATGGGAAAAGAAGAAAATCAATTCAACTTTAGTCTAATATGGGTATTTCCCGGATCGAGAACGCGACTTTCGTACGTCATTAAATTGAAAGGAAAATGAAAAATATTAATATTTTCAAAATTCTTTTTGAGGACTTGTCGTTTTCGAAATATTTATAGAAAACAATGCACATACATCGCGAATGTTACAAGATGTCCACCTACTTAGTTTGTGACAGGAAGTTGTTCATCAAATTTTATTTGATATTATTTCACCCTACCAGCATGGGTTTGTGAAACATAGATCTACTACCACTAACTTATTGGAATTCACTACGTTTGTTATACATGGTTTTCAAAATAAAATGCAAACTGATGTCATTTACACTGATTTTAGTAAAGCTTTCGATTCTGTTAATCACAATCTTTTATTGCATAAACTTCATCTTTTAGGTTTTCCCAATAACCTAATTCTATGGATTTCAAGCTACTTAAATTTTAGAACCCAAAAAGTTTTTTTTAATGGTTTAGTTTCTAAACCTGTTCAAGTTTATTCTGGAGTTCCACAAGGAAGTCATCTTGGCCCCTTGTTATTTACGCTTTTTATAAATGATTTACCTTCTGTTATAAATCACTCTCGGGTTCTCATGTACGCCGATGACGTTAAACTTTGTATGTCGGCCACTGACAATCTTCTTGGTGTCAGGCTGCAAGCTGATCTTGACAGTTTTCAGACATGGTGTAAAGTAAATTTCTTAAATCTTAATTGTAGTAAATGTAAAGTTATGTCTTTTAGTAGGCGAACTCCGTTTGAATTTAATTACGTTCTTAATTGTAAACCGCTTGACCGTATTATGTCGGTTACTGATTTGGGTATTCTTCTTGATCCTAAGCTGAAGTTTGACAAGCACATTGCATCTATTGCTAATCGAGCATTTGGCGTCTTGGGTTTCATAAAGCGTTGGTCGAAAGAATTTGACGATCCCTATATTACTAAACTACTTTATACTTCACTTGTCAGACCTATTCTGGAATATGGGTCTTGTATATGGAGTCCCCAATATAAGATTCATCAGGACAGAATAGAATCTGTACAAAAACAGTTTTTACTCTTTGCCCTACGGGGTCTGAACTGGAATACCAACATTCGCTTGCCTCCTTATCGTAGTAGACTTTTACTAATTAATCTTCCCTCTCTTTCTGACCGGAGAACAATGCTTGGTGTAGTCTTTCTACACAAACTAATTATTGGTGAAATTGATTCATCTGAATTAATTAGCCAAATTAGTTTTGCTGTCCCGATAAGAAGCTCTACAAACTTTTTACCTCTTTGTCTTCAATCCTGTGTTGCTAACTATGCTATTCATAACCCTTTCAGAGTACTTTGTTGTAATTATAACAATCTTTCTCAATTTATTACTAATTCTTCTTCTGTACAATTTCTGAATACTTCAATTATTTCTTACTTATCTAGCTTACAGTTCATTTATAGTTTAGTTTAATGTTGTTTAATACAATGTTTGTCCGTCTTTGTCCGCGCGTCAACAAGCCCGTGCTTGGTGTCGTTTGGGCCACTTGAATGTACTGCCCGTTTAGTACATCAACGTCCAAATAAATAAATAAATAAAAATCGAAAACAGCTTGTAAAACTTGTTTTAAATTAAACTCTTAATATATTTCTATGTACTCAAATTGGTTCAATATTATAAAAAGTACCTATTTTTTATTTTATTACTTTATTTGTATCCTTTTAAAGTGGTTTTTGTGGCACAGTTAAGTAGCTTGATAATTATCAAATTAATTTTCGGTCGACTTGGAATTTGGACTGTGAATTACTTCCTACTTCCGCATTTCCTTCACATCCTTTCTGCATTCTAACTGGCCCTTTCAGTCCTTTTTTTTCCAACTAAAACGGAACTAATTAGAGTTGAACACTTGAGCTAATTACTTGAGTATTTCCTCGCGGTCTTTCTCGATCCAATAGAAACCCAACTGACAACATTGCACCTCATGGATGTGGCAGATATCCGGTGTCAGTTTCGCAGGTGTTTGATTTGCCACCGGAAACCGGAAGGCAACCAGAGGAAGCCAGAGGAACTTGAAAATACTCGTATGCATGTAAATTGTTGTTCAACGAGGTGTATAAATTAGAGAGAGAAGGAGGGCGAAATTAGTGGGAGACGGAGAGAGAGACAGAGAGAGTTTAAGGGGCACGTATGTCCTAAATATACGGTGATGGGAAAAATAATAGAAACGATTAATTCTTTATTTTATTTTATTTTATTTTTAAAATTACTTTGGGAGAAAAATTAAACTTTTTTTATACAAATTTCACAATTTTTAAATTTAACAAAACAACAGGATTATATATTAAGGCGCAGGTTTTTATCATATTACTGGCGGGAAAAATCCAGATTTGGCGGAAAATATGTAAATTTGGCGAGAAAAAGCTAATTTGTAGTCAAAAATTGGCAAGAGGAGTTCATCTATGAGTTTTGTTAGAATATCTCATACAACAACAGAGTTTATGATTCTAAAAGTTAATTTGCATCCGATTGTTCCTATGACAGCTATATGATATAGTAATCTAATTTTGACCGAATTTGGTCAGGATGTAAGGTACAGTCCCAAACCTACAATCTGTGAGTTTTGTTGCGGTATCTTAAGAAACAACAAAGTTTTTCATACTAAGCAATTCCGTGACCTTTGACCCCGATTTCGACCAACTTTCAGGTAGAATTTCGCAAAACGGCACATCTACCTATGTATGTTGTGTGAAAATTGCAGCTTTCTTTATGTGTGCGTGAGTCAGGCAGTCAGGACAAAGAGTTTTATATATATGCATAGATTAATACTTATATGTAGATTTAAAATTTGGTTTAAAATGTCAAAATGACTGTCGTTTCTATTTGTTCATGCTTCACTGTAGATGTGTTCGTGAGAGTGTCCAGGCCGCAATCGATGAGCTATCGACCATCAGATATTTTATCGACTTTTTATGTTCATTAAATTAAATATGCGCTCCTTCCTGCTTCATCCCTTCTCCTTCCTCACAACTGATGACCCATCATTATATTGTGCCAGCATGTTGAACAGTTTGAAAAAGTAAATAAACAAGCGGCCAAGGCTTTAGACGAGTGTCCGACTATAGGATACCCTTAGCCAATAAGAAACAACCTAAAATATTGTTTATTGCATACTTTTAGGCATTTACATTGCTTGAAACTTAAAACAGCCATTATCGCTTTTCTATTTGTCCGATCTTGTTACGATTTAGTAGAGTGACAGCTTATAATAGTAGTTACTACTATTTATATATACACCACTGGCCAAAATAATAAGTACACTCTTTCTTTTACTATAAGTCAAGTCTTCAAATTTAAAAAATATATTTGTATATTCTTCAAACAATTTTAGGAGTGACTGCAAAAAAACATTTTCAAAAATCTCTTCGCTACAATTTTTTATGTTTTTTTGAAAATTGCTAAAAATTACTACATATTTTTGTATTTTGTGGTTATTTCCCCCTTTTCATAAAAAAGTGACTTTTTTTTTGCCATTTTTAATAATTCATAAAAAATACTAGCAAAGAGATGTTGTGTCTGGCATTTTAAGTAAGTGAGCATGTCTCAACTATAACTACAGCAAAATTGTCATAAAAGTATTATAGTCTTAAAACTATGATTAAGATAAATTAAAGGTATGTTTAAGTCGTGCACTTTAGTTGAAATGTGCTTAAAAATGTAAGAAAAAAGTGTTCAACAGCGTATATGTTGGTCAATCCCACTATTTACAGCATTACAGGGTATATACAAGTAGCACAACATTTTGTCATTGTTCAACAATTTTGAGTCGGGCCAGTTTCCAATTGCAATTCTCGTTTTGTTGACAGTTTACAGGGTATGTGCAGGTCGTTGGACTCTGCAATTAACCCATTAGAGTAAATCCAATTAAGGTCGCTCAAATCATTTTTAATAAAATATTCAAATGCAATTTTTTTGATTGAATTTGTCAAATCGAATTGAAGCATATCTCAAGTGTGTAAATTTATCAATTACAGGTGGCTATAAGACGAATGAAGGAGCTGGAGAAGTTGGACCAAAGAGAGGAGGAGGAGGAGGAGGTGGAAGAGGAGTAACAGGAGCAGGAGGAGGAGGAGGAGCAGGAACAAGTCAGGACAATATTTGCATGACACAGGAATGCGTGCGAACAGGTGAGTGATGATCTCCATCTCAGGTGAGGGAACAGGAACAGGAACAGGAACAACAAAGTGGGGTCGCTGTCAATCAAGGCGCTTTTACCACTGTACAAATGTGTTTTCTTGATACCCTGCGTCCAATGAAAACATTTTGAAATGAGTATAAAAACTTTACACTTTGATTTACTAAAAAGCTAGAACCAGTTGAGAATTCTAATTTATATATGAAACATGAAACTTTGATTTGGTTCACTGCTTCATCATTGAAAAGCTAAGGCCAGTTGAGAATCTTAAATAAAAACAGGGACTGCAAATAAGAGTTATGAATACTGATTTCAATTAAAAAAAACAATGTGAAGAAAATATGCTGTAATAAAATTATTTACACCAAAATTCCTATTTCAGTCGGAACTATCGATATCAGCCAAAAGCTTCTATTTTCAATTTATAAGATATAAATCAAATTTAATTCTTATTTTTAATTTTTACTTTAAAAGTCTTTCTGATTTTTTCAGTAAAAATAAAAAAATAAGAGCTATTTTTTATTTTTATTTTAAAAGTTACAAATAAGAGTTATTCCGAAACTTTTATAAAAAAATGGAAAAAATAGCAAAAAAAAAATTAAAATGACCTTTTAAATAAAAACTAAAAATAATTGGTAATTCGTAACTTTAATATAATACAATTTGAAAATAATTGTTAATTTGCAATCTTTAAATGTACAACAGTTACGGTCCCCAATTAAAAATGAATGACATTTTATTTAAATTTTTTGAAATTATCATTAATTTGAATGCAATTTAATTAACTCTGGGAAATTTGGTTTTTCAACAAATATGATTTTACGTTCAACTATGTTTTTTAATTTTGAGTGTTTTTTTTATATTATTTTTTAATTTAAATTTAAATCAAATCTCACAATTTACACTATCAGTTGCTCGTTTTTGCTGAGAAGCTGAAACACATTTGACTTGAATATATTAAACTTCAATTTATTTAAAATTGAATACTATTAATATTTTATTTAAATACAATCCCTTACTTTCACTTTAACTTTGGATATTTTTCTTTAATAAATAAAGTTTAATGGGTTATTTTTAATTTTGAGTGTTTTTTTTTTGTTCATATTTTTAGTAAAATGAAAATCACTTACAGTTAGGGATGGCACGATTAATCATTTGATACACAATAATCGATTATTTTGCTTCCATTGGCGATTTAATTGTATCGTAAAATGTGTTGCGATTAATTGAAACACTAATCGATTATTCGATCAAATAATCGCCTCGTTGACAAAATTTTTTCGACTAAATAAATAAATACTAGCAAAAATATATTTGAAAATTTTGTTTTGCAGTCATTTTTAGAATCCTTTAAGCCCAATTTACACGATCGGTTTCCGACCGACACTTTACGTTAATGAATCGTCGGTCTCGTGTGAACACGCAACATTTTAGAGCGTCGGTTTGTCATCGAAGCAAACTTTATACGTAAGAATGACATTTTTTGGTGCTTGTTGAATGGCAACATTTTCCATCGGTCAAAAAGTGTCGGTCAGAAACCGACCGTGTAAATTGGGCTTTAACAAAATTTTCTGCATCAAAATATTTTTTGTGAAAAATCGAGGAAAAAAGTTGAAAAAGTAGACTTTTACATACATTTGAAATTTTCGAAGGGTTCTCAATGGGTTAAGGAAAGTTTTGTGTCATTCAAACGGCATTTAAATGATGAAAATATATTAACGATAACGGCTCAAATAAGCCTTAAATGTCCAAATTTGACCTGCATACTTTAAGCTGTGAGCCACTGTATTTATATTCTTTGGGCATTTTATTATTGTTACTAAGTTACGATACTTTGGAGTTTTTGAAACGTGGAAACTGTTGGAAACGATTAAATTTTTTTGGTAACGAGTAAACCATTTGATTAAAAAGTCTTTTATACTCAGAAAAAAAAATCCGGGATATTTAGCCCGGATTCAATCCGAAACGATGTCAGAAGTGGGGTAATCTCGGATATTCTTAAACCAAGTATAAAATACTTGATTTTTTCAATCCCGAATTCAATCCTGAATTCTTAAATTCAGGCTAAAAAAAAAACTTTTTTTTTTAACTTTTTTTTAAAGATTTTATTTTTAAATTTTTTTTAAAAATTTTTTTTTTAATATTTTTTTTCAAATTTTTTTTTACAATTTTTTTTAATAGTTTTTTTTTTAAATTAATTTTTTACCAACATTTTTTTATTTTTACCTTTTATTTTCTTAATTGACGGTGGGAATCGAACCCAGGTTTTTTCAAACAGCTCGGCGACTCTAACCACTGAGCCACCGGACCAGTTGAAATGAGAGAGGCCGAGAGAGAATCCCGATACAGGCTTGATTGTTCAGCTTAATCCTGGAAACATACTTAAAAAATGCAGGCTTAAATTAAGTATTTTAGGCTTGATTTTAGAACGGCATTGTTTTTTCTGTGTAGTCATTTTATTAATTTTTCTTAACAAATGAACGAATGTGATTCGCCCCGCTGGGATTAAACTAATTGACCTTTCCCGTGGGACATGCGTCGATTCCTTTGGGCCTTCTGTTTGGCCTCAACGGCCGCACAGGCCGCTTTATAGGCGGCATTCTTCGTCTTATCAAAGTCCTGTTTGGCCTCCTTGAACTGCTGGCCCAGATTCGCGACTCGATTCTTGGCCGCCTCCAGCAGCTGCGTCTTCTCGGCCAGCTCCTGTTGGGCGCCACTCGAGACGTTCTCGATCTGGCCCAGATTCGCGATGGCCGCCTGCACCAGCTGCTTGAGTTTGTTCAGCTGCTGCTTCGCCTCCATGGCCGCATCGTTCGCGGCGGCGGCATTGGCCTGGGTGTTCTGCAGCGAGCTGGTCACGTCCTGGACAACGGCCTCCGCCTCGCGCTGCTCCGTCGCCAGCTCCTCCATGATCTGTTGCTTGCCCGCCAGCGCCGCCTCGGCGGCTCGCGCCGATTGCAGCGCCCGCTCGGCCAGCTCGGACTTGACCTGGGAGGCAGCGGCCTCGGCTGCCGCCATCTGGGCATCGTTCGCCGCCTTCGCCTCCTGCGCCGCCATCTGGGCAATGTTGGAGGCCTTGGCCTTGGAATCGGATTTGGCCAGCGAATTGCCACAGCTCTTTTGGGAGTTGCAGTTGCCACCGCCACCGCCACCGCCACCAGCTTCCTCATCCAACCGGACCAGTTCGGGATAAATGTCCAGGTTGCGTTTATTGTACAACTGTCAAAAAAATATATACATTTGTAGTTGTTGTTAGGCAACTGAGAGACTTGCGCTCACCTTATCGCGCGATCTGATTATAAAGCTCTCGGAGACACAGCCAATGTTGAGCAGCATGAATAGGATATAGGAAATATAGAGCATTGTGCCGAGCGTATTCCAAACACATTTTCATCGTCTATCCGACAAATGTCAAGCAAATGTGAAAGCTAAAACTTGTAGTAAATATCGGAAAGCGGACTTTTAAACAGCACAAGTAATTAAGTTTTAAAAAACTAGTCGGCGGTGCTACAGTCGAGCGGTACTCGACTGTCGGAGACCCCGTACTTATTATAAAGATATCTCAAACAACAAAAAGATTTTCATACTAAGACTTGATTTGGACTGATCGTTCCTATGGCAGCTATATGATATAGTAATCCGATTTCAATCAATATTGGTCAGTATGTATGGGACCATCTTTTATGCATATTCTGTCAGTTTGATTTAAATATCTCAAACAGCAAAAAAGTTATCCATACTAAGACTTGATTTTCAACTGATTGTTCCTATGGCAGCTATATGATATAGTGGTACTTGCAATATAGACGAACCTACATACCAAGTTTGGAGTCTCTAGCTCTTATAGTCTCTGAGATTTAGGCGCTCTTACAGACGGACAGACGGACGGACGGACAGACGGACAGACGGACATGGCTATTTCAACTCGGCTGTTGATGCTGATTAAGAATATATATACTTTATGGGGTCTGCCACGCCTCCTTCTGCCTGTTACGCACATTTTTTTTTGTGACAAAGTTAATAGACCCCTTTACTTTTTTAAAGTACGGGGTCTAACAGCCACATGTTAATAAGGATAAGACTTTTTCGCTGGCTATATAACACCATTATTGTTTTGATGATATTTAAGTGAACTTTGAATCAATGAATTTACATTTAAATCACTTTTGAATCAGATTGGCACAGACTTTAAAGTCATTCACAGTGGGATCTGATGCTCACTGACTTTCAACTCATTCACATTTTCATTGCCTGAGCCTAAAAATTCAGTTATTCTCACTAGTCTAATATCGACAGACCTAAAACTCGAACACATTTCAGTTATTTTAGCTAAAAATATATTTTTTCACAAATCTATTGTTTTTTTTGTTTTTTCAAGTAAGTGCATTTCATATTCCGTCTTCAATTCAATATCAAGTTAACAGTTTCCATCCTTAGCAACTGAAAATGGCAGGCATTTTAGCCATACTTGCAACTTTTATAATCCATGTGATTTTCGGCACAACTATTTTCATACATCAGACGGAAGACATATGTCCGGGATCTTCGAATATAGCCCGTGTTATAGTGTACCTATCGATACTCTATATGCTCTACGAAATACAATTGATACCCAAACATTGGAGTCACATTCCCGCATTCTGCAAGTTCCTCATGGATTTGGTATTGACGCTGCTGCTGTCGGAACTTGGCGTCTTTTTCGCCTGGGGATATGTGGAAATGCAGAGTGCAAAGCTTCTCAGTGCGTTCTTCGATAAGGATTCGACCAAACGACGCGCTCTAAAAATATGGCTGAAAATCCTGAGTGTAACTACATTCATATTGGTTTGCCTCCAAACGAAGCTCTTCGAAAAGGCTGAAAGAATGTATGACGATCTTTTGATCTGGGCCATGATTAGAGACCACTCGGAGCCACCAAAGAATCTTATTCAGCAAAAAGCTGTGAAATCTATATTGAAAAAGAAGTGTAATTGTAATTGTCATCGTATAACATATTCCTATTCAATTTGCGAAGAATAAATATACGTATGCATGAACTGTAAATCTAAATTTTGAGTTTTTTTTTTAGCAAATATGCTAGTAGGAAACGTACACAGAAAAAAAGCCATTCTAAAATCAAGTTTAAAATACTTAATTTAAGCATGCGTTTTTAGACCCCGTACTTTAAAAAAGTACTTTAAAAAAGTTAAGGGGTCTATTAACTTTGTCACAAAAAAAAATGTGCGTAACAGGCAGAAGGAGGCGTGGCAGACCCCATAAAGTATATATATTCTTAATCAGCATCAACAGCCGAGTTGATATAGCCATGTCCGTCTGTCCGTCCGTCCGTCCGTCCGTCCGTCCGTCCGTCCGTCCGTCTGTAAGAGCGCCTAGATCTCAGAGACTATAAGAGCTAGAGACTCCAAACTTGGTATGTAGGTTCGTCTGTATTGCAAGCAGATCGAGATTGTTTTAGATTTTTGATTGGACCACTATATCATATAGCTGCCATAGGAACAATCAGTTGAAAATCAAGTCTTAATATGGAGAACTTTTTTGCTGTTTGAGATATTTCAACCAAACTAACAGAATATGCATAAAAGATGGTCCCATACATACTGACCAAATTTGATTGAAATCGGATTACTACATCATATAGCTGCCATAGGAACGATCAGTCCAAATTAAGTCTTAGTATGAAAATCTTTTTGTTGTTTGAAATATCTTTATAATAAGTACGGGGTCTCCGACAGTCGAGTACCGCTCGACTGTAGCACCGCCGACTAGTTTTTAATTGACATATGGGCTAATCCGAAAATTTTTAAACCAAGGGCAAAAACCTTAAATTGTCAATAATTTGCATGTTTTTTAATAATAGTTGTTTTTTGTTATAATAGAATATATTTCAGGCTTCAAATTACAAAATCAAAATGATTTTATGGTGGTTTGGTTGTGTATGGCAGAGCTTAATCAATTAATTCCTCTTTTTGCCTCTGAATTGCAATAAATCTTGTAAAAAAAGGGGTATTTTCAATGGCCAAAAAAGTGGGCAAAATGGTCGTCTGAGTGTTTAGAGCTTAGCTCATCTTAAACTTTGATTAATTTTCTTTTATTTAAGATGAAAAGTGTATCGAAAAAATATTAAATATATATTAATAATTTGAACAGAAGTGTGTGTGTAAAAAGTGTAACGTCCGCAACAGACAAAAACTAAAATTTTTAATTAAGGAGACTACTTATCTTTATTTTTGATGATGGATTGATATGGTCATATATTCCACTTAATTTTTTGTATTTGGATATATTTTGTTTACTATGCAAAATTCGCTAATATATGTGCAAATGTACGTTAACCTCAAATCGACTTCCATTCTTTGTAACGGCCGCAACGGAACTTTCAGCAAGCCTAATTTATTTTTCAAAAACAGTAAGGCTTTTATCTTAAAATAGGTTTAAGAGTACTTTTAATGAAATGCATTTTTCAGAAAACTTCATTTAAATTCACCAATCTGATCTATCAGTTTAAACGTGAAAATTTGCGTGCAAATGTAACGTTCGCAACTCAGGATTAGCCCATATGTATTTTTAATTTAATTTTAAACAAAATATGACAATTTTAATTATATTTAATTTTATTACATTTTTTTTTTATTTTTTTGGCTTTACTAAATTTTGTTTTATTTTTTCTCATATTTTGAGTTAAATTAAAATGTTTTCGAGCTTAAATATTAAATTTTAAAGTTGTTTTTCGAAGACAGAGCTGAGCTAGGGTATCTCGATAGTCGAGCACACTTCCTTGCAAAAACCGCGCCTGGCTTGTTGTTGTTTTTTCAATTATTTATTTATTTGCAATTAACGTGGTTAGTGGTGCTCAATTTAATGTTGGTCGTGGTCGTGGTTACAGTCGTGGCTATATTATTATACATATACTCGTATGCATACAAGATGTTCAAATGCATTTGGCCAGGTCATCAAGGCGATGAAGAAGAGGAAGACGAAGACGAAGTTCTTGTCTTGTTCTTGTCTTTAAGGGTAACTAGTCGGCGGTGCTACAGTCGAGCGGTACTCGACTGTCGGAGACCCCGTACTTATTACAAAGATATCTCAAACAACAAAAAGATTTTCATACTAAGACTTTATTTGGACTGATCGTTCCTATGGCAGCTATATGATATAGTAATCCGATTTCAATCAAATTTGGTCAGAATGTATGGGACCATCTTTTATGCATATTCTGTCAGTTTGGTTGAAATATCTCAAACAGCAAAAAAGTTCTCCATACTAAGACTTGATTTTCAACTGATCGTTCCTATGGCAGCTATATGATATAGTAATCCGATTTCAATCAAATTTGGTCAGAATGTATTGGACCATTTTTTATGCATATTCTGTCAGTTTGGTTGAAATATCTCAAACAGCAAAAAAGTTTTCCATACTAAGACTTGATTTTCAACTGATTGTTCCTATGGGAGCTATATGATATAGTGGTCCGATCCAAAATCCAAAACAAACTCGATCTGCTCGCAATATAGACGAACCTACATACCAAGTTTGGAGTCTCTAGCTCTTATAGTCTCTGAGATCTAGGCGCTCTTACAGACGGACAGACGGACGGACGGATGGACGGACAGACGGACGGACAGACGGACATGGCTATATCGACTCGGCTGTTGATGCTGATTAAGAATATATATACTTTATGGGGTCTGCCACGCCTCCTTCTGCCTGTTACGCACATTTTTTTTTGTGACAAAGTTAATAGACCCCTTTACTTTTTAAAGTACGGGGTCTAAAAAGAAGACAGTCAACGTTACGTTTAACGACCTTTTTATGGGCCACAAACACACACACACACACACACGCACAGCTGGGAATGTGACATTTGGTTGCTGCCACATGCCACATGCCGCATTAGTCGTGTCATTTGTGGCATGCCACACATCGCATGCATGCATAACAAATGCATAATCGTCTTCTTAGATTAAATACTTAATGCCTGTCTCCTTATTCCTTATTCCTTATTCCTTATCTTTTTCCTCTTCATTCTCTTGATTTCGCGCCCAAAAGCGAGCAATTGTTTCTAGTTTTTTTATTTTGTCGTTAAGTGCTTTGCTGTTTTATGCCACAAATTGAAGCAACACTCGAGACATTTCATTAATTAGTTAGAAGCCTACTTTGCTGGAACTTCTTAAGGAGTCAGTTCCTCAACTCCCAATTATTCTTAGAGTATTCCTTTGAGTACAAATTTAAAATTTTCACACATGTATTTAACAAGAGTATTATAAATTCGTTTAGTTCCAAGTTGTTTACCCTACATCTCAGGATCTTTTAGAGCCAGACTGATAGAATTTGGTATGTGATTTCTCTTTTGGAAAATATCTATTTGAATTTCAATTATAAAATTCAGCATAAATTTGTCAAATTTGCGTATAATAAAGATGTTTTGATGCGGGTTTCTTATATTAATATTTTATTCAATTAAATCCCGTTCTAATGATGCAAAAATTTCTTTAATCCATAAGGTACCCATCATAAATTTAAAAAATAAAAAAAAAGTCAATTTTTCAACTATTTTCCTCGATTTTTTTCCAAAAAATATTTTAATGCAGAAAAATTCTTCATACGATTCTAAGAGTGACTACAAAAAAAAATTTTTTAAAAATATTTTTGCTAGTATTTTTTTTTATAATTTTTTAGCTCAGCTGAGAACAACTTCGGTTGGAATGAGAGATGCCGAGAGAGAATTTCGCTCTCGCGCTCAGCAAATGTGGCGATCAACGGGACATTTTAAGAATTTTTGAGCTTGAATCAAGTAATTTGGGTATTATTTTTCCATATTAATCCTGAAACAGGCTTAATTATGCAGCTTAATCCTGAATACATACTCAAATTAAGTATTTTAAACTTGATTTTAGAATGGCTTTTTTTCTGTGCACGTTTCCTACTAGCATATTTGCTAAAAAAAAACTCAAAATTTAGAAATACAGTTCATGCATACGTATATTTATTCTGTATAATAGGAATATGTTCTACGATGACAACTACAATTACATTTCTTTTTCAATATAGATTTCACAGCTTTTTGCTGAATAAGATTCTTTGGTGGCTCCGAGTGGTCTCTAATCTCGGCCCAGATCAAAAGATCGTCATACATTCTTTCAGCCTTTTCGAAGAGCTTCGTTTGGAGGCAAACCAATATGAATGTAATTACACTCAGGATCTTCAGCCATATTTTTAGAGCGCGTCGTTTGGTCGAATCCTGATCGAAGAACGCACTGAGAAGCTTTGCACTCTGCATTTCCACATATCCCCAGGCGAAAAAGACGCCAAATTCCGACAGCAGCAGCGTCAATACCAAATCCATGAGGAACTTGTAGAATTCGGGAATGTGACTCCAATGTTTGGGTATCAATTGTATTTCGTAGAGCATATAGAGTATCGATAGGTACACTATAACACGGGCTATATTCGAAGACCCCGGACATATGTCTTCCGTCTGATGTATGAAAATAGTTGTGCCGAAAATCACATGGATTATAAAAGTTGCAAGTATGGCTAAAATGCCAGCCATTTTCAGTTGCTAAGGATGGAAACTGTTAACTTGATATTGAATTTAAGACGGAATATGAAATGCACTTACTTGAAAAAAAAAAAAACACTAGATTTGTGAAAAAATATATTTTTAGCTAAAATAACTGAAATGTGTTCGAGTTTTAGGTCTGTCGATATTAGACTAGTGAGAATAACAGAATTTTTAGGCTCAGGCAATGAAAATGTGAATGAGTTGAAAGTCAGTGAGCATCAGATCCAACTGTGAACGACTTTAAAGTCTGTGCCAATCTGATTCAAAAGTGATTTAAATGTAAATTCATTGATTCAAAGCTCACTTAAATATCATCAAAACAATAATGGTAATATTTATATAGCCAGCGAAAGTCTTAACATGTGGCTCTTGACTTAAATAAACAAAAGATTTTATTTAATAGTTTTGTTAGACCCCGTACTTTAAAAAAGTAAAGGGGTCTATTAACTTTGTCACAAAAAAAAATGTGCGTAACAGGCAGAAGGAGGCGTGGCAGACCCCATAAAGTATATATATTCTTGATCAGCATCAAAAGCCGAGTTGATATAGCCATGTCCGTCTGTCCGTCCGTCCGTCTGTCCGTCTGTAAGAGCGCCTAGATCTCAGAGACTATAAGAGCTAGAGACTCCAAACTTGGTATGTAGGTTCGTCTATATTGGGAGCAGATCGAGTTTGTTTTAGATTTTGGATCGGACCACTATATCTTATAGCTGCCATAGGAACAATCAGTTAAAGAACAAGTCTAAGTATGGAAAACTTTTTTGCTGTTTGAGATATTTGAACCAAACTAACAGAATATGCATAAAAGATAGTTCCATACATACTGACCAAATTTGATTGAAATCGGATTACTATATCATAAAGCTGCCATAGGAACGATCAGTCGAAAATCAAGTCTTAGTATGAAAATCTTTTTGTTGTTTGAGATATCTTTATAATAAGTACGGGGTCTCCGACAGTCGAGTACCGCTCGACTGTAGCACCGCCGACTAGTTTTTTTTTATTCAATTATTTTTGAAATTTTAATGGACTTGAATAAAGATACGCTTCAATATTTTTATAACTTATTTGAAAAAGGGAATGAAAATAAAACAAATTCAACTGAATTATGTTTAAAGCTACTGAAATTCAATTTAAATTAGAAACAATTTCAAGAGAGTTTTTTATTGCATTTAATTTCGAAATCAATTTTAAAAGTCTGATTATTATTTTAATTGATTTTCCATTTTAATTCATCCCTTTGGCAGCTCTGTGGATTTATGACTGTCGTTTTTGCTTTTGGCGCTCTGATCAAATTTGTGGTGAAATTTTATGGCCAAATTTTAGGCGTATATTGTGCTCAATCCAAGGGGCGAAAAGGGGTTTGGGAATGGCAAGTTGAGGGCTTTGAATATCATAAAAGTGAATTATGATCGAATGTGAATTAAGAATACATGACATGGAATTTCAATTAGTTGAACAGCTGCAAATGCTCTCAGCTTTTCCGAGGATTAGATAAGCTGTTGATTTATTGATATTGATAAATGTACTTATTTTTCGATTTTATTTGAATTTATTTGCTTGTCAGCTGCCTCATTGCTGTCGGCTATGGACTTGACGGCCGATCCGTGCGAGGATTTCTTTCAGTTTGCCTGCGGCACGTGGAACAAGGTGCATCCCATACCCGAAGATCGCAGCTCGATCAGCACCTTTGAGGTAATTGAAGCTTGCATCTATATTTTCATATTCCCATTTAAATCGGATAGATCTCTCTGCTCTTTAGGTGCTCTCCGATCAGCAGCAGTTGATATTGCGCGGCGTTTTGGATGAACCCATCGATGATCGCGACAATGAGGCCACGATCAAGGCCAAGACTTTCTTCAAGAGCTGCATGGACATACGTGAGTACTACACAGAAAAAAAAATCCGGGATATTTAGCCCGAATTCAATCCGAAACGATGTCAGAAGTGGGGTAATCTCGGATTTTCTTAAACCAAGTATGAAATACTTGATTTTTTCAATCCCGAATTCAATCCTGAAATTCTTAAATTCAGGCTAAACAAATTTGTATTAATTATAATGTTTTTCGTTACATTTAAACTTTTTTTTAAAACTTTTTTTAAAGTTTTTTTTTTAAATTTTTTTTTTAATGTTTTTTTTTGTAAATTTTTTTTTAATATATTTTTTTTTTTAATTGACGGTGGGAATCGAACCCAGGTTTTTTTCAAACAGGTCGGCGACTCTAACCACTGAGCCACCGAACAAGTTGGAGTGAGAGAGGCCGAGAGAGAATAAAGTAATTTGGGCTTATTTTCACATTTTAATCCCGATATAGACTTGATTGTTCAGCTTAATCCTGGAAACATACTTAAAAAATGCAGGCTTAAATTTAGAACGCTTGATTTTAGAACGCCTTTTTTTCTGTGTACATACATATAGTATGTAATACTACAACTTTAGAATAGATCAATAAACTCACAAAAAAAAGTAAAACACTTTAAAAAACAAACAGAAAAATATATACAGGGGTGCCACAGAAATCGCTTTCGCTTGAATTTCACCTCAATTTCATTTCGCTGTGCCACAGATCAATTCGCAGAATAATTTTGCGTGAAATAAACTAGCGCTAAACCCGCTGGCGTTCAATGCTGCCACCTAGTTCGATTTTCGAAGTCAGGGGCAGCGATGCCACATTTTTTAGACAGAATTTGAAGTAAGGTATTTAAAATATACAGCTATGGAAATAATAATAGAAACGACAGTTATTTCGACATTACAATCAAACATGAAGATACAATTTCGTTGTTTTGGCATCAATGGAAAGGTCATTTCAATGATACACAACTTTACTTAACCCATTAAATACCCATCAAATATTTCGAATTTTTGTAAAAGTCTACTTTTTGAAAATCTTTTCCTCGGGCTTAGTCAAAAAATGTTTTGTTGCAAAAGGTTTGTCAAAACAAAACTAATAGTGACTGCAAAAATTTGTGTTCAAAAATCTCTTCGCAAATATTTTTTATGATCTTTTGCAAATTGCTAAAAAGCCACTTTTTGTATGAAAAGGGAGAAAAATGGGTTAAAATGTTAATTTTTAGAAATTTTCACAAAATCATAAAAAATATTTTTTAATTATTATTATTGTTATATTATAAATATAATTATATTCTTGCAAAATACAAATTTTTATGTGAACCGAAACCATACCGGTATTTCAAAACCGAAACATACAAAAACCGGTTCACCGTTACGAAATCTTTATTCTAAGATTTTGCGTAACCGATAACCGAAAACCTAAATGCGAACATAACCGGAACCGTAACTGAAACCGATATTCGTTTAGGTTTTAATCCCTGATTTTAAGTATTAACAAAGATGTTCTAAAAAGACTTTTATAAACAATTTCAAATTGTAAAAGTCTTTAAAGACTTATATGATTTCAAATCCAAAATAATAGTTATTTCAGACCTTTATTTTTTATTCCTCAAATTAAATTATTATTTTTGATGAATATAAAAAAAATCAATATTAATAAGCATATGAAATTTTTATTTCTTGAAGTCTCAAATATAAGTTTTTTGGCTGTTTGCAGAGATAGTGTTTTTTACAAACAGTTTGATGTACTTTAAACAAAAATCGCATTAGTCCTTATATGTGATTTTTTTAGTTGAAATTTTGTTCAATAGCAGTTTTTTGCAGTCCCTGTTTTAATCCGTGTGTGTGGCAAAAGCTCAATTATTTTTATCCAAATCCAAATCCAAATCGATTTTGACTTTTGCAGCCCAGATTCGCAAGATTGGCGTGGGTCGTCTGGAGCAGGTGCTGCGCTCCTTGGGCGGCTGGCCCGTCATCGAATCCAATTGGCGGCCAACGAGCGCGCTGAGTGTGGAAAAGCTGATGGGCATGCTGCGATTGAACTACGGCGAGGCGGTCTTGATTGAACTGTATGTGGGGGCGGATGACAAGAACAGCTCGGTGAACATACTGCAGATGGATCAGCTGCAGTACGCGCTGCCCTCGCGCGATTATTACTTGAAGGCGAGCAGCTATAACGATCGTCAGGCGTATCACAAGTACATGACACAGATTGCGCTGCTGCTGGGCGCGAATCCGGCAACGGCAGCTGCCGAGCTCCACGAGGTGGTGCTGTTCGAGACGCAGCTGGTCAACGTCTCCCTGGCCGAGGCGGATCGACATGACACGAGCGCCATTTACCGCAAGCTCACGCTCACGGAGATCCAATCGATGGTGCCCGAACTCAACTGGACCACGTATCTGCAGACGGCCCTCGGCAAGGATATTCCACTGCAGGTTAGTTAACAACATTTTAACAGTACATCAAAAAATCGAATCGATTTAATCGACAAATCGATCAATTTGTGCGCATCAATTTGGTGTGTAAAAATGCATCGAAAAATCCACAACTTTATTTTTGCGGAAGCAATTTTAAAGCAATTTGATTCGAAATTATTTTTGATTATTAATCGAGTGAATCTAATCGTTTTCATGGCAATTGGACAGAATAAAGTTTAGTTACTTATGACAGCAGTTGATTAAGTCAGAGATCGTAAAGAGTCATGAATAAAAAGTTATATTATGAAAAATTACATAGAAAGGATTATTCAAAGATTTTCAAGAATTTTCTTCATTGAGAAGGCTTAATCTAAAACTCACACGTAATCATTATTTGTGATTTTTATTTTTTCGCTCAAAATAAAATGCACTTTTTTGTGTATTATGGTATGCTGCTGGTAATATTTTGACTTTAAATAAGATAATAATAGCTTATTATATTATATATATTTGGAAAGGTCATTTAATTTTCGTTCGAATGATGCAAAAATGGTCTTAACCCATTGAGTACCCATGGAATATTTTGAATTTTTGCAAAAGTCTACTTTTTCAACTTTTTTCCTCGATTTTTCACAAAAAATATTTTGATGCAAAAAAATTCTTGGGACAATTCTAAGAGTAACTGCAAAAGAATATTTTCAAAAATATTTTTGCTAGTAATGGTAATTTTTAGGATTTTCGAAATATTTTCAAAAGTACTAGCAAAAATATTTTTAAAAATTTTCTTTTGCAGTTACTCTTAGAATTGTTCCAAGAATCATCAAAATATTTGTTGTAAAAAATCGAGAAAAAAAAGTTTTGAAAAGTGACTTTTACATAAGTTTGAAATTTTCGAAGGGTACTTAATGGGTTAAGGAAAGTTTTGTGTTATTCAATCGGAATTCAAACGATCTTTCCAAGCTAATTAAGCTAAGCTATTATTTTCTTATTTAAAGTCAAAATATAACATTTTTAAGGGAGTGCAAAGAATTAGTTGACAAACTGTATGTCTACGAGCAAGTCTTCTCCTCCCAAAAGGCCCTGCCATGAATTTAAAGTGAGTTTTATTTTGAGCGAAAAAAATAATATTCATAAGCAATGATTATTTGTGGGTTATATTTTTTCTCTCAAATTAAATCATTATCATTATTTTTTTGGTATTTGTATTCTATTCATTGATTTTTTGATGTGAAAAAGATTCAATAACCATTATTTGCGGTCCCTTAAAAAAATTCTAAAAGTTGCGATTTAAAATATAGAATTTTCGAAAAAATTAGGGCTCCTTAAGAATCGATGTCTTTGAGCGAAATGAATTAAATGACTTGAGATTTTTTAAATATTGAATTTTCAAAAGTGTCCTTAAAAATTATTTAAATAAAATGAATACAATTAAAATGCCAAATAAAATTAGATGCCAAACCGTGCTCAAAATGTCATTCCGCTTGAATACCTGTTCAGTTTTGGCAATGTTATGAAAGTTTGAAGTTGGTCTGATTCTTGACTAAGCAACTACAAAATTTTTGATAATTTTCTCAAGATCTTTTTACATAAAAATGCACAGTCTCAGCATCAAGTTTAGAGTGTTGTCTTTTAGGTTTCAGACACAAGTACTTTAGTTGATTGAATGTTAAAGCTGGAGATTTAACATTTTAAAAATGTTCATCAAAATTAAATTCTGGCCAAAAACAATTATAAAAACAATTATATAAAATAATTTTCCGTTTTCAAATCGGATTAGTTTTGGTAAAGTTATGAAACTTTGAAGTCAAATTAAAATTTTTTTAGACCCCGTGCTTTAAAAAAGTAAAGGGGTCTATTAAAAATGTGCGTAATAGGCAGAAGGAGGCGTGGCAGACCCCATAAAGTATATATATTCTTAATCAGCATCAACAGCCGAGTCGATATAGCCATGTCCGTCTGTCTGTCTGTCTGTCCGTCTGTCCGTCCGTCCGTCTGTAAGAGCACCTAGATCTCAGAGACTATAAGAGCTAGAGACTCCATACTTGGTATGTAGGTTCGTCTATATTAAGAGCAGATCGAGTTTGTTTTGGATTTTGGATCGGACCACTATATCATATAGCTCCCATAGGAACAATCAGTTGAAAATCAAGTCTTAGTATGGAAAACTTTTTTGCTGTTTGAGATATTTCAACCAAACTGACAGAATATGCATAAAAGATGGTCCCATACATACTGACCAAATTCGATTGAAATCGGATTACTATATCATATAGCTGCCATAGGAACGATCAGTCCAAATAAAGTCTTAGTATGAAAATCTTTTTTGTTGTTTGAGATATCTTTATAATAAGTACGGGGTCTCCGACAGTCGAGTACCGCTCGACTAGTTATTATTTGTATTATGTTGATATTAAACTCGATAATTTGATAACTAAATCGATATTTTGATATTGAACTCGACTGTTTGGATTTAGGTGGATGAACCTCTGGTCACCTATGGCCTGACCTATCTGCGTGAGATGGGGCAGATTCTGAAGCGCACGGATCGCCGCGTGATCCACAACTATATGCTGTGGCGTCTGGTCATGTCGCTGGTGACGCACATGATCGATGACTTTCAGCGGGAGCGGGTGGAGTTCCGCAAGATCCTCATGGGCATTCAGTCGGAGCGGACGCGCTGGTCGCAGTGCGTCGAGTGGACCAACAAGAAACTGGGCGTGGCCGTCGGCGCCCTGTTCATCCGGGACAATTTCAACCAGGACAGCAAGGAGGTGGCCCTCGAGATGATACACAATATACGGGCGGCATTCAATGAACTGCTCGCCGAGAATCATTGGATGGACGACGAGACGAGGGCGGTGGCCAAGGAGAAGGCGGACTCAATGAACGAACGCATCGGATATCCCGAAATTCTCACCAATGTCACCGAACTGGAGCAGGAGTATGTCAATGTATGTGTGTTTCTTCTCTTATACTTTCGACCAAACATTCAACAGAAATCAGAAAAAAATCTATTCTAAAATTCAATTTGAAAAATATAGCACAGTTTTAAGAATATTACATGTTTTTTGGTAATTAACATTATCGATTATTATAAGCTATTTTTCTACCTAATTGCAACAAGATCGGCCAAACAGAACGATAGTAATGCCTGATTTAAGTTTAAGGCACTAAAAGTGCCCAAAAGTATGCAACAAATTCTTTTTATATTTATTTAAATAAATAACCGGTATACTATAATCGGAAACTCGACTTTAACCGTTCCCGGTCTTTTTAGCATGTATTTTTTAAGTACACGGAGCGAAAAAGTCCAGTATGTTGTACTTAAAACGACACATTTCAGTTTTGAATTCTCACTAAGATTAAAATTACTATGTATTCAGTATATTATTTTTAAAATATCATTATATAGGCATAAAATGGCAATCAATCAGCATTGAAATAGTTTAAAAGGCCTTAAACATTTGCTTTCACTGAAAAATATTCGTATAGACGAGTCCCGAAAATCTCGATATTGGCAAAATCTTTTCTAAATTGATTAATTTAAAAATAGTACTTTCGTACACGATATAAGAACTTTCGTGTTGACCGCGCTTTGAATTGATTTTATTCCGGGAATCCTGAACTTTTTTTTTTCTGTGTAGCTAATTTAATTCGCTTTTTTCCCTGCCATCTCCAACTTCAGCTGACGATCGTCTCGGACAACTTTATCGATAATGTGCTGAGCATTTTGCATTGGGAGTCGGAGAAGCTGCTCCATTTGCTGCGTCAGCCGGTGGACAAGGAGAAGTGGACTACGGAGCCGGCGGTGGTCAATGCTTTCTACAATCCCAACAAGAATGATATCGGTGAGACATTTCCCTCAGTTCAATTTCCATAGCGATCGCTATCTTGATCAATCTCTTGATCATATCTTATTTTTAACAACTTTTCTTTGATTTTTATGTTGACTAACATTTAGAATCTGTCTATCACATTTATAAACATGATCTTCATCATTGTTTTGATTTTGCAATACATACCTATAATACATATTTTACCGATCTCCAGTTTGTTCTATTTTTTTCATATCTTTTATTTTTGTAAATTAGATTTTGAAATTAATCATATTTCTTTAGTCTTGATCTTCTTAGCCAAATCTTTCAATTTCTACTTTTCATCTTTAAACTGATCGTGTTTCTATAAAGTTCTGAACTTTTCTTTCATCTCTACATATTTTTTGCGATCTTCAGCTTATTCTTCGTTTTAATTTCAGTCTTGATTTCTTAGACTTAAATTCAGATCTTTACTTTAACAAATTTTCTCTCGATCTTAATTTCAATCTTCTCATCGATAAATATTAATAATTATACAATTATTTATTTATACTTAGGTTTGCATTTCACATGTTCTCTCTTCAATCTTGATTTTGCAATTGATCTTCTTTCTTCCAAATCTTGATCTATGCTTCACATTTTCAATTTTGATGTCTTAAACTAAAATCCAGATCTTTTCTTTCACATCCTTACTTTCGATCTTCATTTTAATTTGTGTACATAAAAAAATATATAATATTTTTCCGATCTTCAGTTGGCTCTTTTATTTCATATCTTTTCTCTTTAATCTTGATTTTGTTAAAGTTTTTCTTTCTTTCACCACATTTCAGTTTTGATTTCTTAGACTTTAATTTAGATCTTTTTGTTCACATCATTGCTCTCGATCTTATTGATCTCGATATAAATAATTTGCTCTCTTTTGATCTTCTTGATCTTGCTTAAACCTTTTACTCTCTGATCTTTCTCGTAGTCTTTCCCGCGGGAATTCTGCAGCCCTTGTTCTATAGCCAGCACTTTCCCAAGTCGCTGAACTATGGCGGCATTGGTGTGGTGATCGGTCACGAGATCACCCACGGATTTGACGACAAGGGTCGTCAGTTCGACAAGGAGGGCAATATGATGCAATGGTGGAACAATGCCACCATTGAGGCATTCCGTGAACGCACCCAATGCGTCATCGATCAATATTCACGCTACAAGATCAACGAGGTGGACATGTTCATGGACGGCCGAATGACCCAGGGCGAGAATATTGCCGACAATGGTGGCTTGAAGCAAGCATTTCGGGTGAGCACATAAATACATACATGTGTATATTATCAACTCTCCATTTAATTAACTGATCCTTCAATTGATCCTCCCTAGGCCTATAAGAAATGGGAGAAGCTGCATGGACAGGAGCTGCAGTTGCCGGCTTTAAATATGACACACGATCAGTTGTTTTTCCTCAACTATGCGCAAATCTGGTGCGGATCGATGCGGCCAGAGGATGCGCTAACCAAGATCCGATCGTCGGTGCATTCGCCCGGCTTTGTTCGCGTTTTGGGGCCGCTCTCAAATTCGCGCGACTTTGCGCGCGCCTACAATTGTGAAGTCGGTAGCACGATGAATCCGGCGAATAAATGCAGCGTCTGGTAGTCATCATGATCATTGATTGATTGATTGATTAATTGATCATTGATTGATTGATTTATTGATTTATTGATTGATCATTGATTCATTGATTGATTGATCATCGATTGATTGATCGTTGATTGATTGATTGATCATCGATTGTTTGATCATTGATTGACTGATCATTGATTGATTGATTGATTGATTGAACACTGATTGATCATTGATTGATTGATTGATCATTGATTGATTGATTGATCATTGATTGATTGATTGATTGATTGAACATTAATGTGTACCACAACATATCTAATGCTTTGTATAAGTTTTTATATGTATATGCATACTATATATTTATACCATATATTGTATACTTACTTGTAACAATGAAGGGCGTCTATTTGTTAATTTTGTTTTATTTTCTCTCTCTAATTTTTTTTTTTTTTTTTTTTGTTATAGCCGTTATTACTTACATATATAGTGCGATAGTATACTTTATATTATATATACTATTATAACTAATTATATTTGTATTTGTATTTGTAATATTATGAATGCCATATCTAAACCATATGCAAAATGCTATCTGCATTTATAGAGCTCACTTTTTGCCCTCTCTTCATCTCTCTCTCACACTCTCTCTCCCTTCCTCTCCATTCCTCTCTCCCCCACAAACACTAAAAATTATAAGAAACGGCATTAATATTCCTAATAATAAAGTAAACTAAACAAAATGAAATGAATCGAAAAATAATTCAGATAAGGCACGATCTCACTATATAATAATATATAGTATATTTTGGCTAAACGACTCAGATTTTATAGCGTGGTTTGTTAAGTTGCAATCGCTTTGGAGCTGAACTTGGATATGCGACAGATCCAGAAGTTGAAATTATTTTATTTTTTTAAAACATCATTCGAATTTCCTGTCAAGTAATCAATATTTACCATATATTCGATTATTTATATCATCTTGAGGTATCTCATAAAACTTAAAACTGAGCTCCATTCTACAACAAACGAAATTGACAGCTACGTTTATGCCATGAAATTCATGATTTCATAAAAAAGGGAATTCAAAATATTGACCATAAAATATAACATATTTTTTACCACTATTATATTAACTATTAAATTTTTGTTTGCCACTATTGATATTAACAGCTACGTTTATGCCATGAATTTGTTGATTTCGTGAAAAAGCGAATTCAAAAATTCAACCATAAAATATTTTACTTTTTTTAATAAAAACTATTGATATTGATAGCTACGTTAATGCCATGAAATTCATGATTTCAAGAAAACGCGGAATTACAATGTTTAATAAAAAAATATAGGTTTTCCCAAAACAAAGTTTACTTCCACTAATATTGACAGCTTCGCTTATGCCATACAATTTATGATATTTACCATAAAATATTTAATTTTTTTCAATTTAAACTTACCACTTAAATTGATGATTGCACGAAAAAAGCGTAAACAAAAAAACCTCACAGCCCATAACGACAGTTGCGTTTATGCCATGAAATTCGAGAAAAGCGCAAGTAAAGTCAAAATTTCAATCATTTGCCTTTGCGATATGTTTGTGCGATTTTATTCTTGCATAGTTACATCCGATTGACATTCGTTTGTCATCATACAGATGTTGTGCAGCTTATATATGTATGGTACAATATGTTTTGTATATATAATATGTATGTATCGCAATATATATCTGCATATATGCATTATAAATAAAGTATACAAGTTGTAAAGTTTCGTTCGCACTAAAGCTATGGATAGGTCTATGTGAGACCCTGGTTTGTATCATATGTATTGTATTGTATCGTATATAGTATATATAAATATATCGTATATCGTCTATCGTCTATCGTCTATCGTATAACGAATATATTGGTATAAAAACGTCTAGCAAAACACAGTCCGTAGTAAAAAGCGATATCGCACCCGAGGACACAACTAGTGTCCAGGCCTAATATATAAATATGTTAGTCATAATATGTCTATAACAATTGGTACAGTTTAAAGTATTGGAAATATATATAGTACATATATTGGAAATTCATAGCGATTGGAAAGTCAGTGCTAATTGACTGGAAACCGCTAAAAGGGCTATGAAATGTTCATGGAAAGTGATGTGCGTTTAGTTAAATAGATAATTAGATAGAAGCTGTATAGAAAATCCACTGGAAGTGAGTTCAAGCTTCAAGCTTAAGAATTAACACTGTTCGAATGGAAAGTCATTGGAAGTCGCTGGAAGTTAGTGCCATATTTAATCTTAAGAAACTATTAGATACCCTGGTAGTAGCAAAGTATTCCACTGAAAGTGATAATTTTGAATTAACACTGGAAAGTCAGTGGAAGGCCACTGGAAGGCCACCTGGAAGTGAGTTAAATCTTTAAGCCTAAGCAACTAATGGATACACTGAAATTACAGAATTACTCAAGTTTTCAATAACAGTGATAGAAGGGAAAGCCATTGGAAGGCCACTGGAAGACTTGAGACCTTGAGCTGAGTTTAATCTTAAAGCTTAGAAAAACGAGTAGACACACTGAAATGTGGCCATAAGTAAGTTGAAATCAACACTGCGCGAATGGAAGGCCACTGGAAGGGCACTGGAAGGCTGGCTACCTGGCAATGAGTTAAGCTTAGCACAAACAGAAACAGAAAAGTAACAATTATCAAAGTTTGCCATAAAAGTGTTTGAATGCAAAGCCACTGGAAGGTCAATGGAAGTGAGTAGTGTTCGAATGTCACTGGAAGCCAGTGCAAGGTCACTGGAAGCAGCGTGTACTGTTTAACTTTGGTACAGTGAACACAGTTTTGAAAACTGCAACATGAAGTGGAATATCAATGGAAGATCAATGGAAGATCAACGGAAGTTCACTGGAATATACAGTCGAACTTCCCTAACTCGAAGTCTCTCTAACTCGAACAAAATCGAGTGGCAATACTAGGCAAATTTCATACAATTCTACTTCCCTAACTCGAAGTCTTCCTAACTCGAACTTTTTTCGTGGATAATGGTGATTCGAGTTAGGGAAGTTCGACTGTATATGTATTGTACGAGTATGTGTTGGAAATACTGCGTCTAATTTGGGGGAACCTTGAAGGCCGGGTCAGACGAGCACTTTTTCACCGACACAAAATTTCAAAGCGTCGGTGAAACACCGACGCTCATCGAAGGAAATAGAACATGTTATATTCAATCGGTGAGCGATAGTGAGCGAAACGGACAAAAAGTGTCGGTGAAAAAGTGCTCGTCCGAAGCGCCTTTGAGAAATTATTCCACGCGGAATTATCACACATAATGCTTATGCTCTCCTCTCCTCTCTCTCTCTCTCTCTCTCTCTGTCTAAATTGGTGCTCTTGGCCAGCGGTGGGCACGCAGTGGCTCTGGGAGCAGCGGCTGCTCCCAACTGCTCCCGCTTGCTCCTGCTTGGACATTAGATGCGCAACGATCCGTTTGCAGGTTGTCTCTGTGATTGTGATCCCGCTCTGGATCGTGATCGTGATCGTGACCACGATTGCTCATCGGCCCGCGCAAACAGCAGATAGATGCAATTGCCGACGACATTGAGTATGACCGCCAGCCAGAACACAATGTGCCACTGGGTCAGCGTCTCGCGCTGATTGATGATCAGCCCAATGACATAGGGCGCCAGAAAGCCGCAGATATTGGCCGCCGAATTCGTTATCCCATACATGGTGCCCGCGAATCGGGGACTCAACGCAATGTGATTCATTTGATTGCCCGCGTAGACGGCGCCGCCAAAGCTGCCGACGCCGGCGAGCATCAACGTGACCCAAATCCAATCGCAGCCGCCGTAGATGATGCCCACCAGACCCAGCGAGGGCACCACCGACGCAATGCTGTTCCACAGCTTGTACGAGTTCAGCGGGGAGATGTGGCGACGTTTGAGCAGCCAATCCGCCAGCGCGGAACACGCGATGCCCATGAACCAGGCCGTCAAATAGGGTATGGCATTGAGCAGCGCATTCGATTGGATGTCAAAGTGAAGGATGCGGCTCATGTAGGTGGGCAGCTCCGTCAGCTGTGTGTAGAAGGCCCAACTCTGGCCGCACTGGGTGAGGAGTATGGCCCAAAGTGGCAGGCTCGTGAGCATGGATGACCAGGGTATGTGCTCCAACTCCGACTCCGACTCCGAATGAGCCTCCTCCCGCTCCCGCTCCTCCTCCTCCAGATCCGCCTCCGCCTCCAGTCGCTCCCTGGGAGCCTGCAGCGCCCTTTCTATGTAATGCCGCTCCTTCCACGAGATGCGCGGATGCTCGCTGGGTCGATCATAGACCAGATACATCCAGCAGCCAAACCACACGATGCCCAGCACACCAAAGATGTAGAAGGCCGAGGGCCAACCCCCAAAGAAGCGACGCTGCGAGCACAGCCAGCCCGTCAACGGCATCGAGATGACCGTGCCAATGTTGGAGCCGGCATAGACGATCGCCGCAAACTTGTTGCGCTCCAGCGGCGGTATCCAATGCGCCAGCATGGCGTGCATCGCCGGATAGGTGACGCCCTCGCCCATGCCCTCGAGAATGCGCACGAGGATGAGCAGCGGCAGATCCCAGCGGGCCGCCATTGGTGTGAGCAGTGTGAAGATGGCCGTGATGAGGACGCCATAGCCGTAAATCCGTTTGCCGCCCATCAATTCGGCCATGCGACCGCCGGGCACTTGAGTCAGCACATAGCCGTAGAAGAAGCTGCCCAGGACCAATCCCTGCGTCGCTTCGTCCCACTGGAATTCGCCGGGCACAGCCGACGACGACGACGAGCTTGGCCAATAGGCATGTGTCGTCGGCTGTGTCTGATTGGGCCACGGACACGTGTCGTTGGCCAAGTTGGCGTCGGCGTCGGCGTCGGAGTTGTTGCCAATTGTTGTGTGCGGATTGGAAGTCTGATTGACCATGGCCACAATCGCCACCGAGAGATTCACGCGCATCGCATAGACGACGGCGAAGCCGAGGAATCCCATCAGCCCAAAGATGTGACGCGTTTGCAGGAAATCTCCATCTCTATCTCCATCGCCAGGCGAGAGATTTGCATTTTCTGGAATAGATTAGGGATGGCAAAAACAAATGTATTAATCGATTATTGAATCATATGATTAATTTAAGCTACGCGATTATTAATTGCGATTAATCGACGAAAAATAAAAATAATCGATTAATCAAATGATTAATTTTTGTTATAGTTTTTTCAAATACTGTGTAATGCAATGCCATTGTAGAGCAACAAAAAATTAAGAACAATAATAAAATGCCCAAAGAATATAAATACAGTGGCTCACAGCTTAAAGTATGCAGGTCAAATTTGGACATTTAAGGCTTATTTAAGCCTTTATTGTTAACATATTTTCATCAATGGAAAGGTCATTTAAATGCCGTTTGAACGACACAAAACTTTCCTTAACCCATTGAGAACCCTTCGAAAATTTCAAATTTATGTAAAAGTCTACTTTTTCAACTTTTTTCCTCGATTTTTCATAGAAAATATTTTGATGCATAAATTTTTTTTAAACAATTCTAAGAGTAACTGCAAAAAAAAAATTTCAAATATATTTTTGCTAGTATTTGCTTTGGAATAAAACCTCCATGGGTGTTTCCCTGCAAAAATTTTGGCAACGACTCGATTATTTGATCGATTAATCGATTAGTGTTTCAATTAATCGCAACACATTTTACGATACTAATCGATTATTGTGCATCATATGATTAATCGTGCCATCCCTAATATTAACTGAATTTAAATGTGATTTGAATAAGAATCATTCTAATCACAGACTATAAAAAAACAAATTGACAACATTATCGATACAGTCGAACTTTCCTAGCTCGAATCACCAATATGCAAGAAAAAAGTTCGAGTTAGGGAAGTTCGACTGTAGTTCCAATTGAAATGAAATTGAAATTATTTAGTAAATTATGCAAGTTGAAATAGATAGAAGTTGGATTTATTCCAATTGGATGTACATTTAAGGTGGATATAGAAATTGATAACAATATTAACTAATTTGCATTGGAATGTGATTTGGATAAGAGTCATTCCAATAGGATAAGGATTGTAACAAGATAGATACAATTAATTAACAATTAATCACAATTGGATAGACATTTTAGTTGGATAATGGTTTACATTATTAATGGTTATTTTATGATTTATATAAGAATCATTCCAATAGGAATGAAATTAAAAACGAAATTAACTAATATATACAAATTTATAGATTTACTATAGATTTTGATTTAAAAATTTAAAGTTGAATGTTTGGAGCTGCAATTTGAAATAGATGTTGAATTAATGGCAATTCCAATCGGAAAGTTCCAGATATGCATTTAGGTTTTAAATTGATGAACTGTCTTTCTAATTTCTAATAGTGAAATGTAATTTCAATAATATATTAAAAAAACAGTCCAATAGGAATAGTATGCAAGCCAATTAGTGACATAAGAGTTCCAATGGGATTTAATTGAAATGAAATTAAAAATGAAATTAACTACAAAATTAAAGATTTAGTGTCAATTAGTCATCAATTATTCACAGTTGGATTTAAACATTATATTTATAAAGACATGGATTAAATGATTATTTAGCTTTGATTGATCAGCATACCAGTTAGAATATCAGCTGCAAAAATATGAAAACCAATTGGCGATAGTTGAAATTGGCAATAGAAAACAATTGGATTCATTTATTAATTAGATTAATAATATTTTGATTAAAAATGCAATTTGCAGTTGGATTAATATTGATATCAGTTATCAGATGGATAAATATACATATGTACATATTATATATGGATAAATAATTGTAAGCGGCAATTTAATTATTTATCATTTCAATTATTTATTATTAAACATTTTAAATTATTAAATTATTATTAAATTTAAATTTTGAAAATTAAAAGAGGCGGATTCAAATGTGAATTGCTTGAATATTAATATCAATTATCAGTTCAATAAATATGCAAACCAATTGGAATCAAAAACAGTTGCATTAATAAACAAACCATAAAAGTTGAATTGACAATTGGATTCAAATATTAAGTAGATTATTTTCAAATAAGCAACTATCCAACTGTCCATCTTCCAAGCAGAGATTCAGAGATTCAGGCGCAGGCTGCAAGGGGCGACCATCTTCATCCTATCGGATAGTCGGATAGCGGCTCTAAAGGCCCTACAATCCTTTAAGATAACATCCAAACTTGTGGATAACTGAACACTCTGACTGTGGGCTGGATCCCTGGACATGAGGGTCATAAAGGCAATGCAATTGCGGACTGTCTCGCAAAAAAAGCAGTAGGACATTGAAACCCCTAATAGGTCCTGAACCCTTCTGTGGCCCTTGCAAAAGGACACACCATGGAGGCTGTTAGGAACTGGGAAGAACAAATGCTTAGCACGTACTGGATAGACAGTACAGTACAGGCCAGTGGCAAGCAAAACGATTTCTCGTCTCGGCTAGAAACCAATCAACAAGAATGGTATGCCTCAAAAAGAGCGATCTTCGTATTCTCACCGGTTATCTCACTGTAGGACACTGTTGCCTGAGATATCATCTCAAGAAATTGAACCTCTCTGAAATGGAAACTTGCAGGTTCTGTGCACTGGAGCAGGAGACATCTGAACATGTTCTGTGTGAGTGGCCAGCACTCTGCAGGCGTAGGTTACAAATACTAGGGTGTGTGACAGCACCGCCCTACAAGATGTAGGAGACCAAGAGACCAAGCCCGGAAAAGTGCTTAAATTCATAAAAAGCCTTGATATCCAACGGGACGTCGCACACTGGGGTGAGATACCCCAAAAACGACGATTAATTCAAAATACAAATTTTGGAGTTGCGGAATCAAATTAAGAAGATAAAATTCTGCATTATGGAGTGAACAAATTATGGCTCTATGTCTAATAGAAACCCTGTAATGTGACGCCAAAGTTGAAACTTTGTGTTTTCGTTTTTTGAAATACAAAAAAATTATATTTTTTGTCACTTTTGATGACGAATTTCACGTAAAAAATTAGCAAAAAAGAATTTTTAAAAAATGGAAACAATAAATTTGAATCCTTATCAATTTTCCTAAATTTTTTTGAATCGAAAATTTTTAGTAATTATGTATATGGAAAAAAATTTAAATAAAAAGTACTTGTGAAATTAGAGGTATTTCTTATAAACAGTGAACGTCTAGTGATCCACGTCATTAGATAAAATATATATGTCTATTAAATTTGTAATAAGTAGTATGCTTTTAATTGTGTTTCTCGTCTTTAGCAAGGGTGTTTCAACATATGCTACAAAAGATTTTAGCTGACCTATAATCATTGCATTTTTACGAACACTATTTTATATCTTGCAAATTCAAAGAAGAAGAAAGCGAAAATTATATCGAGTCCGATTAATGTATATATTATTTAAAATTTTTTTATTTATAATTTTTGTTATCATTAATAAACTTTGAATTATATATAATATGGTCCGTTTTTTATTTCAAAGAAAAAAAATTTTCATGCATTTTTAGTACGTTTTTTCTATGGAAGATATATTATATAGTCAACCGATTCTTATTATTCTTCATGAATATAGTCTACATGGGTATATAATAAAAAGGGAAATTTTCAGTGTTGAAAATTATGAAATTGCTATTTTTGCTGTGAAAAAAACCGAAAATTAGGAAAATTGTCAAAAAAAAAAAATTTAAAAAAAATATACTCTACGGAATACTCAAAAGTTAATGATTTGTACTTTTATTGATCTAATACAAAATAAAAAATTATATCATGGTCAAATTTTTGGACGGTTGAATTAATCGTCGTTTTTGGGGTCTCTCACCCCAGTGTGTGACGCCTAATATCTTACGGGCCAGTACAATAGACCTTTCTTTAGTTTTAGTGGTCTTTAGCGGTACAAACAGGCCTTATTAACATAACATAACATCGGTTTAAATATTGTTCGGATTAGCTAATTCAATATTAGCTAGTTAGTCAATTGTTATGCACAATTGGATACAGTATGGATGGATAAGTACATATTATTATTTAGTTATTCATTTATTTATTTATTTAGTTAGATATTATTATTATTACCATTGATTGCAATTCGTACTCATATTAACAACAACAATTTAATTGTAAGTTTAATTAACAATTGCATTGGATTAATGCATATTAATAAATTGTAATTTATGCACAAAACTAGTTAGGTATTTTAACCATACTTATTGGTCAATAACAAACCAAGTTAAATCCACAATTGTTTTTAAATATAAAATAAACAACAATATTCAATTCAATTAATAATATGACTTAGATCCAGTTAAAATATTAGCTGAATTCATATTAGCATAGCTATGACAACAACAACAACAAATCCAATACAAATATTAGTTGGATTAACAGCAATTCCAATTAAAGTATGCGATTATCTAGTTGGATTAGCAATATATCCAATTGGAAACATATTTACTCCCACTCATTCTCTCTCTCTCTCTGTCTCGCTCACTCACCCGCTATCAACGGTCGGTCGCCGCTGCAAAACGCCCCCCGTTCATCATCCGCCTCGGTGTCATCGTCATCGTCATCGGCGTCGGCGTCGGAGGAGGGGCGGATGAGATTACCGTAATAACAGCTGGCGTCGCGCGTTTCGTCCGTCCAGCGTTGTGGCGGCATTTTGGGCAACTCCAATCGGATAACCGATTCCAATTCCAATTCAGCTCCAGCTCCAATTCAAAATTAACTTGCAGTTCCAATAATATATGTATCCAATATATCCAAATTTGTTTAATTCTTGTTTTCTCTTTTTCTCTGTTCGTCTTTTTGTTAACTTTTCTATTTCTGATTTTTTCTATTTCTCTTTTCCACTAACAACACAAAAAGCAGCAGCGGCAGCAACAACAATGACGCAGGGCCCAAAAGACAACTCACCAACAGCTGGAGCGGGCAGCGACTGAAGCGTCGTAGTTTCTGACAGCGACAGCGACAGCGCCAAGAGTCGCAACAGCAGCAGCAGAGCAGCGCCAGCAGCAGCAGCAATAACAATAACAACAACAACAACAACCAAGTCGAAGCAGCCAAAAATGCCATGTAACTGTTACTGTAGTTGTTATTGTTTTGCTTTAACCAGTCACTCTCGCGCAGTCACTCTCTCTTAATTGCTCTCGCTCTCTCTCTCTGTGATGCGCTCACTCACTGAGCACTGAGCAGTGAGCACAAACTTTGACTTTGCTTGTGAAAGTAGAGCAACAATAATAACAATAACAATGGCAACCACAAACACAACGACAACAACAAGTAGGAAAAGGAATGGCGCTCTTCTGCGCCATTAGACAGACAGAGAGAGAGGAGAGAGAGAGAGAGAAGGCATTGTGTTTAGCTGATTTGTAAATTACAAATAAGCATTGTGCGCTTTTTGTTGAAATTCCCACATCGTATATACATACGTATATATGTATGTATGTATGTATGTATATAATATGTATATCTGTCTAAATGTACATATGTATGTATAGTACAATACGTATTTGCACACTTTATGTTTGCGCTTGAAAAGCGGCAGCAAAAATCGAATGTTTGAATATTTATAACGGCCTGGGTATACCCTGTAATTTAATGGATGACCAGACAATTGCAAAAGATACAATTTTTAAATACAGTCGTCGGATAAAGTATTTGGACAAAACTAAATGACATCAATGGAAAGATCATTTCAATTCCGTTCGAATGATACAAAACAAATTATGTTTAAATTAAAATAAATACACAAAATTTAAATATAATATAAGAAATGGTTTAGTGTTGATTCGACTTAGCCTAAATGTTTTTTTTTTTTTTTTGTAATTTTCTAAATACATATTTAACAAAAGTTGATCTCATAAGCAGCAAGTCGAGCAAATATAATATTTGATTTTCTTATCAAATACACTGCAATACCGATTGCTTTATTAAGTTCCAACTGCGCTCTACATAATGAAAAAACAAAGATATATTATCTTTTTATCACTTGACGTCGAAAGATAACAGAAAACGAATCAATCTAAGGTGGGAATTCAATAGATAATGTCCAAGACAGAATTGTCTAGTCTTTTGAACAAAAACAACTTGAAGAATCTTTGACATTTCATGTGAAATATTGAAATTTTGTCAACTGGTTGCGAACGAGACTCTCAAAACGAGTTCAAACAAAAATGGAGATAATGCAAATAGTTAGAGAGTTGATTCTATAATTAAATTAGCACTACTTGTTCTACATGTTTTGTTTATAATATGTACAGTTTGTCAACTAATTCTTTGCACTCCCTTAAAAATTTAATATTTTGACTTTAAATAAGATAAAAATAGCTTATTATATATATTTGGAAAGGTCATTTAATTTTCGTTCGAATGATGCAAAAATTTCCTTAACCCATTGAGTACCCATGGAATATTTTGAGATTTTGCAAAAGTCAACTTTTTCAATTTTTTCCTCGATTTTTCACAAAAAATATTTTGATGCAAAAAAATTCTTGTAACAATTCTAAGAGTAACTGCAAAAGAAACTTTTCAAAAATATTTTTGCTAGTATTTTTTATAATTTTTGTGAAATTTTGCAAAAAAGGCACTTTTTGCATGAAAATGAGGAAAAATGGGTTAAAATGGTCATTTTCAGGATTTTCGAAATATTATCAAAAATACTAGCAAAAATATTTTTTGAAAATTTTCCATTGCAGTTACTCTTAGAATTGTTCCAAGAATTTTTTTGCATCAAAATATTTTTTGTGAAAAGTCGAGGAAAAAAGTTTGGAAAAGTGACTTTTACATAAGTTTGAAATTTTCGAAGGGTACTTAATGGGTTAAGGAAAGGTTTGTGTCATTCAATCGGAATTTAAACGACCTTTCCAAATGTATATAAAATAATAAGCTATTATTTTCTTATTTAAAGTCAAAATATTACATTTTTAAGGGTGTGCAAAGAATTAGTTGACAAACTGTATATAAGAATTTCATGTATTGAGTCACCATTTCACTCAATTAGCAAGATATTGTTGATCAAACAAAGCGCTATGATACTTTAATCATAATATGAAATGGGGCCCCTATATCATTAGTACCTATATTTGGTGAGGGTAACGAACCCGCTGGGAAAACCATCAAGATACACGCCCACTTCTTTGCGAGAAAGAGAGGGAGCGAGACAGAGAGAGAGATAAGGCGCATGACAGAGACAGAGACTTCCTGTTGCCTGCAAATATTATATGTAGAATAGAACTGACCTTCAACTTGATAAAAACACTGCTCAAAAACTGGGTCACTTTTTTTTAAAAATAATCGAGTTAAAAACAAAATAAATATTAAAAAGTAAAGGAAAACGGGCGGCATAAGGAATATGATAATGATAAAGATCTAAACACAAAATTCAGTATTGTGTGGAAATATTTGTATCTCATAATAGCTGGAGATAAGAAAAGATACATGCTTCAGTTAGAACATCGTGCAAAAAAAATATTGTTAATATTTATAGATAAGCGGAAAAAATACACAATATGATAATGAAATAGATCTAAATATAAATGCACTATATTTTGTAGAGATACTTGTATCTCAGAAAGATAGAAGATATTTAAAGATACACCTTTCAGCTTAACATCGTGTATTGAAAAAAGAAACGGCTCCGACAAAATGGACAACGTTTGGAATTCAAACGGGATATAGATCTA
>JBAMBJ010002446.1:0-27247 GCA_037043495.1 Drosophila recens
AGTAGACATATTTATTTGTTTGCCAATTGGATATTTTGTGCTTCATCATGCTGATGCTTTTCTTTTGAAGGCCAGAATTTTTGCCAATTTTGCCGCGTTGGTCAAATTTGGTCATATTTGGACTTTGAACAGCATCAAATTTGCCAGTTAAAAATGTAATTTTTTTACCATATTTTTGGGCTTACATAAGAGAGGGTGGGAGCAAGGGAGGGGGAGGGGGGTGCTGTTTGCGTAAGCGTCGACAGCATCTCTTGTCTTGACCCTTTTTTTACGGCTTTCTTTGGTTCACACGCGCGGCCAAATGCTTTCCCAAAAAAAAAAAAAAAAATTACAAACTGACCACAAAAATGCTTCCGTCAGCAGCCAAAAGCGGCAAGTGTAAAAAGGTATTTGTAATTGTTATTGTTGTTGCTATTTTTTGGTGTTTATTTTTATATTGCTGTTGTTGTTGTAGTTGTTGTTGCTGTTGCGCGTTACATTTTAACGCTTCATTATGCGCCATAAGCGACAGAGACGCAACTGACAAAAATTTACCATGTCAATTATTGAGACTGATGCGACTCCCTCTTTTACTCTTCTTCCCCTTCTACCCCTTCTCTTGCTCTTGCCAGCTGACCATTCACATCTCCCATCCATTGTTGTCACTGCAATCGCTACACAAAAGTCATGACTAACTCATCTATACAATGCCTGTTTTGTATTAACGTCCACAAAAAAAAAAAAAAAACGCCTTGACTTCAGCTAATTGTTGCGCTAAACGACCTGGCTAACTGCGGCCGCATCTTTAGGCCTTAATCATTCCCTATAAACAACTAAAAAAAAAAAAACCCAACAACTTTTTCATTGTCAATTTGTTTAAATTGAAAAGTTTCCACATGAGCTCAAGGTGAATTTTCTTCAGAGAAAAGTGCAATTATTATTATTATACCTTGTATCAATTGAGTTTTTAAGGGGAATCCCAGAAGTACTTATTATAAGATAAGATAAGTTCTCAATAAATACAAGAGGGAATTAAGAGGATTACGTATACAGACTCAAGATACCTTGTAAATTTTAATTAAACAAGACATAAATTACAGAAATAATTGAGTTCTAAGTATCTATAGAATCGAGATGACAATAAAGAAATTTGTCTACGAATTACCACAAAGACATTTAATTGATAGCTAAGCATTCCAATGAATCAAAATAAAAGGTATCTATAGATCCATGAGGTAAGTAAGAGGAATTTGTATTTAATTTAAATAATTTCAAAACAAATATAAATATTTAAAAATAAGTAATAACAACGATTATCAGATATCTATAGATCTTACAGAGAAATTAAAAATAAATATATATTTCTACACAATTCAGTAAGCAATTTTAATAAACGCATAAGGAAAGTAATGGCAAGAATAAATAAATATTTTTAGGCTTAATAATCTATAGATGTGATTAAATAAAATACTTACAAGATATATTTTATGTATAGACTCACAAGGGGATTAAACGAAATATCCTATTCAATTTGAAGTATATTCACTCTCAAATAGAAATATCTTAAAGGCAGTCATTTTTAAGGTCAACCAGGTCACCTTGATCAATGTCGAAGATCTTTATCTGGCCCATCAAAGTTCAACTGCATTTTAAATTGCATAAATTGATAAAACCATTTTAAAAACAAAGCTGACAAAATCAAGTTTTGCTTGTCTAAACAATGTTGTTAAAATGTTGCTTCATTTTCAAGACAAAACAAAAGTTAAGTCAAGTAATCTTTGAGTCAACAAAAGCAATTAAATTATCAATAAAATGCCAAGTGAAACAATAGCTACAATATATGATTGTTATTATAATTATTATATTATTATATGTATTGTTAACACTTTACAACATCTTGGCAATTAATTAAATCAAGACAAGTCCGAAAAAAAAGCTGAACAGACTGCGGCTAAAATAAAATACTTAATAAGACAACAAACAATACAAGTTTCAAATGCAAAACTGGGAAGACAACAACAACAACAACAAGAATAATAACAACAACAACAGCATCAGCTGAGACAGACAACATGATAAAAAGGTGTTGATCCAGCGATGAGACGATGAGGCAACAAACTTGGACAGTCAAAAAAATAAAGAAAAAAAAATTGTAGTATGCACATAAAGCTAACACACACACACACACACACACACACACACACATAAACAGGCACCACAGAGACACATATTTCTCTTTACAAGGCCAACCAGACTGGCTTATAATATCTCTCTCTTCTTTTTTGTTTTTTTCTTTGTTTTTTTTTTGCCAACTTCAACTCTTACTTTGAGCTGGAATCTGAATAAGATAACGATTGCGTCTGGAATTTAATGGCATAAAACAATTTGGGATGCTGTCTGCGGGGCAATATTGTATTTGATTTATTTTAATGAAGCTGCCGGCAAAAGTCTTTAATATATTAAAGCCGAGAACTGTCATCTCTGCAATTGGCCAAGCCATAAAAATATAAGCATATTAAATGCTGTAATATCTTTTGTAAATGCGTGTAATTGGCGCAGCTTTTAACACTTTTACTTTTTGCAGACCACCCAAAAAATATATGATAAAAAATAAAAAGGGCCGAAAACTCGTTTAAAGTTAAACAAAACTCAGTTTTTTTTTCAGAGGTTACAAATTAAATAAATTAAAATTAAAGAGAGTAATATATTAACTTTATTAAAATCACAATATTAAATAAATTCAAAATAAAAATAAAACTCTTGTTAAACTTCATAATTCTTTTCTATAAGCTTCAGCAAAAATTATAAATTAAATTAAGTTGTTTGAAATAAAATTAACTAAAATTAATAAATAGATACATAAATTAAAAAAAACACAATTTTAGATAAATTTTAAATAGAAATAAACCTCTTGGTCAACTTCATATTTATATTTTATAACTTATTTAAAAATTGGAAATTAAATGAAGTTAAGATAATACAAAAATTATAATAAATTTATCTTATTTATTGTATTTATACAATTTATTTAGCACTTCAAAATTGTTATTTTTGTTGGCTTGCAAGTCAATTAAAACCTAAAATCCCAAATTAAATTATGTATTTCAAAGTAAACTAAATAATAATTAAATTTCCCAAAAAAATGTGAATATGGTAAATAAAATTAAAACTCTTGTTGCACTTGTTGAACTGTATTTGTGTTGTTGTTGCGGTTATTAAAGCGAAATTAACAAATTAAACAAAATAAAGCAAAAGTTAAAAAACTGCTGCGCTTTGAATAGACGACGACGTTAAAGAGACGGCAAAAAAAAAAAAAGAAAAGGCAAGAAACGAAAATGAAAACGAAATGAATTGTGGAACCTGCACAACATTAAAATCAATTTATAGGTCAAGTTGAGCGCAGCTACCTAAGTATCTGTGTGTGTGTGTGTGTTGGGTGAGTGTGCATGTGTGTGTGTCTGCAACTCGCTTTTTGAAGTCCAAATAAATTCAGGTTCAGCTTGAGTCTCGAGACTTTTACTCGAGCAGCATCGTCGGCATCTCTGTCTAATAAGACGAATTATGCAACAAGCGAGTGATCAAACACACATACATACACACACACACACACACACACACACACACACTCGGACACCCAGCTTGAAAATGGCTTTAAGCAAATGCAATTAGCTTTCCATTAATTTGAGCCAAGTTTTGTGTAATACAATAAAAAAAGAGAGAAAAAAATTAAAAGCATTCATCACAAATGAGCAACAATTTTATTATTTATTTTATTTTCCATTTTTTTTGCTTATGTTGCAGCTTGCCACTTGTGGGTCAAGTTGAAAATGCAACACGAGCTACACAACATTCACATTCACATTCGCTTGCACATTATTGCACTCAACACAACAACAACAACACAACAAAACAAAATGCGCGCGCGCGACTTGCACGCGAATAAAAGCGCGCCGAAGACGCCTGGCTGCTTGCTTGGCGCGATTTCATCATCAAGAAACCGCTTTGCTGCACTTGCTGCAACAAATGCGCCCCATAAAAAAAAAAGAAATAAATAAATAAATAAAAACATAAGCGAGACGTGTATATATCACTTTTATATGTACAGTTGGTGCAATAAATGTTTTGACAATATAAAAGAATCACACTTATTTTTAGTGCTTTTAGTTAACCAATTATAAAAATAAAATAAAATATAAATGCCTTTTTTATTATTGTCAAAACAATAACTTGACCAACTGTATATGCATACATATGTATATACATGTACATATATCTTGTTTTTCTGCTCACTAAAGAAGACTTTAAGAGCGAGTGCGCCCGCGCGACTTTTGGAGCAAGAATTTGGCAATCAAGTGACTGAACGGACTTAACCGTCGCAAAGTTGGCCTAAAATGCCAAGTAATTGGTGCAAGACCCCCCCTTGTGTATGTTGTTCTTGTTGTTGATGTTTATGTTGCTTTTGTTGCTTTTATTGTTGCTTTTGCATTCGCTTTTTTTGGGAACAACGCCGCTCACTGTGCCGCCCCGCGATTTTTTGGCGCGTTTCAAGTTGCAAGTTGGAAGTGGGAAATTGCACAAAAAGCCAACTGTAGTTTTATAGTCAGATGCACAGCTGCAAAATGTTTCAGAACACGCGTTAGCCAGTTTCCCACTCCAGTCTCAGCCCATCAATTCGGCTTACATTTTATTTGGCAATATAATCTTTATTTGTTTTTTTTTGTTTTTTTTTTTAAATACTCGTATGCAAATATCTCTTCAAGCCACGTTTTTGTTGTTGTTGTCAGCATTCAAATAATGTTCTGACTTAAACATTTTGTTAATAATTTAAATTTTGTTTTTTTTTTTTGTATTTTTAACTGGTATTTTAAACTGCCGATTCATTGCACTCGCAATGCACACACAATTGTTTATTTATTTATGGAATTGCAACACATTTAGAAAACGTACGATGACATTTCGATTTCGATTCATTCAATTACAGGTCCAAAGGGTTGTCAATTAAGCGGCACTGTTGTTAAGCTAAATACATAAAGTATTACGTCTTAATACAAATATGTTTACATTCTTGTTTTTTTCTTATTTTTATCAAGTTGCATTCCAAACAAATTGCTTTTCAATAGATTCAAATGTCAGTTGGCTTATAAATTAAAGTTGAATTTTGTGTATTGTGTACGAAAAAAAAAACCTGATTTTGATTTAATAAATTATATTTCAAATACAATTTTAAGCCTGTTACGTAAAATGTTTTTGTGAATGCAATTAATTTGTTTAAATATTCCACAAAAAATTGAGAATTAATTTTATTGATATTGACAAGTTTAAAAACACAATATTTTACCGTTTTAGGCTGTTTGGGAATTCCAATGAAAGCAATGAACTGAGGCACGCTTTGCAATTAAGCGGCATTTTAAATAAACTTTTTTATTTATTACAGTCGTCAGAATAAATTAAAAAAATTGTAAATAAAATTTACAGATAATAATTTATTTTAATTTAACACTTGCATTAAAATCCAGTTTTATATAAAGCAAATAAAAAATGTTTCCAATTCGTTTACAAAAATGCACAGCAAAAACATTTTAATTGTTTAATTTTATATATTTAATTAAAATATCAAGCTCCTATTCTAACTAAAAGATTGCCATAAGTTTATATAATTTTAAATTTAAAACAGAAAGCTATAAAAATTCAAAAGTCTTTAAAAGTGCTATCGACAATTTTCCTAATCTTAAATGGGCAATAATTGAATTTTCAACACTAGACTCACATTAATGACAGCACGATAAGAAGCCGATGTCAACGTCATAGTGCACACGCTTTTTATTTTTTTATTTCCTTTTTTTTGTATTTGGAGATAAAACAAAAACAAAACTTATCAGTTTATTTTTTTTAGCACTTGAGCGCGATTTACTCAGCGATATTATTTGTGTGTGTGTTTTGTGTGTATAGACCAACACAGACATAGTACGATAAAAAAAAAGAGTTAACTGTTTGGACACACACTCAGTAAATTTGTAGAAAAATAGGCTGATGAAGGCACGCACAAAATATTCAATGTCAGACAATAAATAAACCTTTGGCCAAATAGCACTATTATTATTTTAAATTTTTTTTATTTTGCAACATGCTGCGAATGCAGCGAAATTTGTTGCATTGCAATATCGCGCATACGCCGCGTTGTACTAACAGAGCGACGACACACAACGCGATCGAGTCACATGCGACTATTCCAACAACAACAACAAGAATTATAACAACAACAACAATAGCTGCTTATCGCACTCTCTCAACAGCTGAGCGCTGTCAACATTAGCAGCAACAGAACAGCGACGCCGACGCCGATGTCAACAGTCGCTCTCTCACTCTCTTTGACGCTGACAGCAATTGCAAGCAAATCGATTGATTAAAATCATTTTTTATTATCATTACTAACGCTTTGAGGCAACTGGCCTAGTAAATGCTTTAGCTTATTTATTTATTTGTCTATTGTGTATATTTATTTCACTTATTTGTGTATTTGTATATAAAAAACTTTGACCAAAATCAAAACAGAAAACAAATGTTAAAAACATAAAATCAGATTTGAAAATGTTTCGTAAAGTTGACAATTGTATACAGTAAAATTTTTATTTATAAATATGTTATTATGTATTTAAGGGTTTCGACTAAAATCAGCCGACAGTAATAAATTATTTAAATATTAAAATTAAATCAAAATCAATTTATATTTATTTAGAATATAAATATTTATATTTAGAATAATAAAAAAAATATAAAATTTACATTATAAAATAAATAATTAAATTAGAAAATGATCCGTTTTTAAAAGATAAGTTTAGTCTGAATGTATTCTACAATAGAATTTTAAAAAATCCCAGAAAAGAAAATAATATTTATTATATAGCCAATTTTAATATGTTTTAACAATTTTTTGATCAACAATTGCCATTTTCTGTGCATGCTTTCAGTGTCAAAAGCGCAATGCGAAAAAATTACAAGAAACATATAAAATAGAGTTGTAATAATTATTGTGCAATGAAAAATACCCAAAAAAAAAAACGAGCGAGAGAAAAAGATAAAACCAAGGATTTGAATACATATTTTTTATTTATATATTTTTTTTTCGGTACAAAATGTTGCAATGGGCGCTTGGCTTGTGGCTCATTAGCCACAGCTTGATGCTTCAAGCCACGATTGGTTAACCCAAAAGGCACATTTTTTTTTATTTTTATTTTGTTGTCTTTCTTTTATTTTCATTGCTGTTGTTGTTGTTGTAGTTGTCGCATTTGCAGCTTCAGTGCTGAATGAATATAAAAATCATGGGATTTCTACACAAGCCCAATGATGAGTAAAAAATAATAAAAAATGAAAGAAGAGAGAAGAGAAGAAGACAAGGCGAATAAGCCAGGCATTCACTTGTTGTTGTTGCTGTTGTTGCAATCGTCAGTCAGTTTACAATTTGCTCGGATGCGATTGCTGACCATGAAGTCCATATCCATTTCACTTCACCTGCAAATCACCTGCACCAATCACCTGCAAAATTTTGCTCGCAATAAAAGCCAAAGATGCCGTATGAAGCAACCAATTTATATCCAGCTATTCAGTTAAGAGATTCAAGGTCAGCTGCAGCTCCAATGCATTTCCGTGTGAAATGTTGCCAGACCAGACTATCCCCTTACCCGTTACCCCTTCACCTTCACCTTCCCCTTGCCCCTCTCTAACCACCCTTGACAACGTCGCAGCCTCGGCCTTCGTTTTTCAACGAGACGCCAACGATGGAAAACAAATAAAAATTGCTGCGTTTGCAACTTGGTCAAATTATGTATGTGTGAGTGTAAGTGTGTGTGTTGGTGTTGCAAGAGTTCAAGTGCGAATGTCTTTAGCAAAACAGAACAACAAAATGTCTGCAGAACAGACAAAACAACAAAAAAAATCACAATAATAATTCAAAGTCGCTAACAAAGCTATAAAAATTAAAAAAAAAAAAAAGTAAAGAAAGCTAAAGAAAATTACAAGTATAATTCAAAGTCGCATAGAAAGAAAAGAAAAAATTCAAGCAAAGAGAATGAAGAAAACGTGAAAAGTTCTTGGCGCTGCAAAATTGTGCAGAAAAGACATTGAAAACTTTTTGGAAAATTTGAACTTGATAAATATGAACTGTTATAATTATATTTTTGTTTTCAGATTCTTCTTTGCATTTCTGCAGAAATGCAGCATTTGAAGAGACAGAAAGAGAGGGTGTTAAAGAAAGCAAGAACTTGACACTGAGCAAAAACACGAAATCAAGTGTAAACAAAATGGAGATGGAAGGTTTTTCACAATTCAACTAAACGTTATTTAAAAACAAGAATTTCACAATAAATACAAATAACAAGAATAAACATTTCAAAACAAAAAATATATATACAAAAAAAAAACAATTACAAAAAATAAAAAAACTAAACATTTCTTAAATTGTATGTATTGTTAAATTGTAACTTGGCTGATATTCAAATATTTCGCAATAAAATAAATTTCTAAAAATTCGAAAAGGGTTTCTATATTTAGATGTTGTATGATATAAATTTAATATTCTTTTTTATATTTGTTATTAGTTTAATTCATAATCATTCAACATTTTTAGTTTATTCTTTTGTCGAATTTTGTGTCGCTACTTTTAGATCTTTATAAAACATTTTCCATATTTAGCCAGATAATTTTACTTTAAGACTTACCATTTTATTTAGCTGATTTAACTCCTTTCGCTCTCAGTTTTATTCAGTTGATTTTCCAGTGATCAGTAACAATATTCACTAAAACACTTTGTTGTATTTTTGATTACACTATTATTATCCTGCGGCTTGCATTGGATTTTAATACTTGTAATTGTTGTTGAATAGTTATTAAATTATTTTGTGTATTTTTTTTGTTTTCTTTATTTCTTAACACGCGTCACTGTCACAATATATATAGAAATGCATATATTCAAATTATATATATTCTGAAATTTATATGTATATTTTTGTTAACTAAAAATCACAGTCACAACTAAAGCTTCCGCTGCTGGCCAACTTGACTGACCAACTGACCAACTCTGCTAACGGTTTCGCCTGATTTGCTGATGGCCCGTCTCTCCAATATATCGCTATTGCTATCTCTCTCTTTCTCTTAATCTTTCTACTCGACCGGGACTGGGACTGACTCTGAGCGCCGTACGTTTAACCATTCAAATCAAAAACACTGAAATAAGTTTGATTTCACGCTGTCGCTTTACTTTTATACGAAGCACACGATGCGGGGCAGCGACGTCAACGTCAACGTCAGCGCAGCGTCGTTTTTATTTCGGTGAGCGAAGCAAAGCTTTTCATAAATTCTGAGCGCAGCTTCAACGCACACACATGTGTGTGAGCGAAGTCAACACATATACATATACTCGTGCATACAGGTTGCCAGCTGTCAGCGTTAATGTTGATAACTCTGCATTGGCATGTGCGTGTGTGTGTGTGTGTGCTCGTGCTTGTGCTCGTGAGCGCATGCTCACCGCTCTCTCTCTCTCAAGTTGCGTCGTGCAAGGATGCTGCACGCTGCTTGCTGCGCATTCGACTGCGCATTCGACTTTGAGTTGTGAGCTGCGTTTGAGCTTTGTTACTTGTTCGGCCCTTTTGTTTTTGCTGTGCTTATTTCTCTCAAACGTGCTCTCACCCTTTGTCTCTTTCGCACTCACAGTTGCTTGCTTGCGCCTTTGCACCCACACAAAGGGCAGCGCTAATTATTAATGATATTACCAAGAATTGGATAATGTGATGTTTGCTGTTGTTGCTGTGATGAGCGAAGAGTGCAAAGTTCTTTGCAAGCTCATGGGAAAACGGTTAATTAACCCTTGATGACACCACGGGCTCTTAAAAACACTGCAAGCTGCATATGAATGCAAATTTTGAGTATTTAAGCAATCAACATTTGAAATCTGAATACGAAAAATAAAATATTTAAGCACAGTATATGTGCAAAAAAATATACAAATACGAATACAAATATCAGAGATATATTCGGTTGAAATCTTTGTTGAAATAAAATAGTAATAATAATAATGAGACGAAACCAGTTTCTAGTCTTGCGCTCATTTCAAATTCCCGATCCGTTGAAGACCCAGACTAAAGCTGGCCGCATTTTTTTTTTACCTTCTATTGTTTATTTAGTGCGTATGCTTGTATGTATTGGTTTAGTATTTGTTAGATTGGCCCACAGCGATGACAGCAACCGAAACAACGGAAACGCTCAGCAGACTTGGGGAGAAATAAAAAACATTTAAAAGTCGAAGAATTGATATTATATACCCTGTAACTAATTTTTACCTGATGATTTAAATTAAAGATATATGATATAATAGTCCGATTTTAGTCAAATTTCTTGAAAATATATAAGAAAGCTAACATTATATATTTCAATAATATATTTTGAGATATCTCTTAAGACAACAAAGTTTTCCATACGAAAGATCGTTTTTCGACCGATTTTTCAGCTATATTTTTTTTAGAATATTAGATAATTTTTTTTAAAGTTATCATTAAAGTACCAATTTAAAAAAAAAATAGTCCGTTACGATAGTTTTTCGGTAATCCGTCTATAGTATTTTAAATTTTTTTCTTATTTATACTTTCAGCTTTACCTTAAGTTTTCATATTTCATTCATATTTATTTAATATCATATTCAGTTAATAAATTTTATTTTAATTTTTAAAAGTTATTTTAGTTAAAAAGTTAAATAAAAAATAATTACTTTATACCCCACTTTTAAAGCGTTACACATTTCATAACAATATTATAATACCGTCTGCAAAGGGTATATATAGTATATAGTAAAAAGAATGGCTCGCTTTTATTGAATCTGCCATGTGCCGCTGCTGTGACAGAATCAGAACTAACTAAGAGCATATAAAAAGTTAAACCGATGGCCATAACTGTGGCTTCCCCAATCACAAACCAGATGCCAGCCAAGCCCATGCGAAACGCTCGAGTTTCGAATGTCTGCAAGTTAATTTAAAGTTTAATGCCAGTGCTGTTGGCATTGTTTTTTGTCTACATCTAATCAGATTTAATTATTGGCTCTTGGCTTTTTTTGAAAATCTGCATCAATTTTTGTTGTCGACTGCATTGGGGCGTGATTAACCTAAGGTCATTCGAAAGCCCTGCGACACGTGTTACTTACAGAGCATTTTCGAATTTGCTCGCTAACTTAGTTAATCAAACAGTAACGATCGTAGCTTAGATCACATTCCATTCAATACGTTCTTATATCATTTTCAGCCTAGTAGCCAAGGGATGCAATGGCTTTTAAGTTTGTGGGAATGCATGTATTTTTTTTCTGCAGTTTAATAGAAAAATAATTTTGATTTTTATTAAAATTGTATTTACTTTTAAAAAATTAGGAAAACAAATTTGTTTTCTCAAGATCAAATCTAGAGTTCAGGTTCAGGAATTATGTCTATATTTATCAGACAAACTTTTTTTCCACTTAATTTTTATTTTACAAAGTTTATTATGGAATATTCGGCTACTGGGCATCTAACAGTCGAGCATCTGGATTGTGGCGTTGTTACTTGTTTTTTTAAATTATTATCTTTTAATGCAATAGACAATTTACTCATAAATATTCAAAATAAGTGATCACTTATCCCTGATTTGATCAATTCTAATCAATTCCAAAAAAATTGTTTTTTGCAACAACTAAAACAAGTGATTAAACATTTAATAAGCTCGCATTCCTTTCAATAAATTCTTATATAGTTTAATTTTTTAAATAACTTACTATGCAATAGAGATAAATGGCTTATTGACATCCAATTTCGAATGTCTCATACATATTCAAAAGCACTTGACCCTGTGTTGATCCCAAGGAGTGTGCAGATATATCTAAATTTCTAATAGATGCTTAAAATAAAGTTTTTAAAAAAACTTAATAATTCACTACAAAAAAAAACTTGCATAATATCTTTTAGCTAGTAAAATAAAATTGATCTCAACCAGATTTTTTACCATATTAAAAAAACTACTTTTTTTAACATTCAAAAAATAAGCTAATTTTAGAACTTAATGAAAAACAAAACAGCTATTTGCTTTCCTTATTAATAGAATGTGTAAGTCGAAATTTGGATTGGTTACGTCAACGATTCTTAACCAGTTTCAAAGTTAATTAAAACCACAACATACATACATAAATGCACTCCATATATGAAGAGTGTGTGTTTTCTGTTTATCGAAATTCGTATCGATTTGCAACTTGATTTGCAGTTTTTCGAAATCGAACAATCGAACAAAACTGTTGAACTGCCTCGACTGGTCATCAATCTAATCGAAATGCTTTTTTTTTTTTTGCTTTCAAGCTTCCTCCCCCGTTCAACAACGTTTGTGTTTTCAGCTTCCGGCGCAGACAAAAAAAAAACGCAATAATGACTGAGGTACACTGACATTTGATGAAGCAAAAAAAAAGTTGCTATAGTACACTCAGAAAATAAGTATGCCATCTTAAAAAAAATTTAGTATATCTGTATTTAAATTTATACCGTTTTGTTTTGAAAATTTTTAATTTGAATTCTTGAATTAAGTATAAAACAATGTGTATTTCAAGAATGAAACGAACTTAAGTATGAGATGTTTTGTACAAGAAACAAGTCAATTTTCAAGAATTTTATGTTCTTAAAATAGTATGATCCGATCTTTTAAAGACTTAAATTAATTAAAGTATTCCAAAGATTAAAATTTCCGGGACAGCGAAAAATTAACTAAAAATTCGATTTATTTCTTAGGTATCGAAATTCCGAGAGAGATCGTTTTTACTTAAATATTCCCTGTTTAAATACGCAAATCTTGATTTTTTTCCCAAGTGTAAAGTATTTTCCTATGCTATACATGAAGACTTGTGTTTTTCTTACAAAATAATGTCTGTTTCAGAGTTCATGCACAAGTCGACAGATACTGATACAAATATAATGACTAATTGAGACAACCTTCAGTTGCTGAAATCAAAATTCATACGCTGGTCAAGTGTGGATCGAATTTTAGCAGATGATACTTTGGACGATGCTAAGGTCGCAAAACCATCTTTGGTCCGATTTTTTTTAGTGGGTGTTATTTTAATTCGAGACGTATTGACGTCTTTTCTTTTATCCATCTTTTGTTTGTTTATTGTAAACACGTTACTACCATTAACCTTATTTAAGCATCGACAACATATTAAATGAATAAAAGGCGAAACTAACGATGGTGGAGTTCAAGGTCTTAAGCCAATTTTGCTTGCCCATTAAATGACCAAAATTAGCGCAAACACAGAAAACATAGAAAAACAAAAAAAAAAAACAAAACAGAATTCTACACATGGCTGTTAATGTGAATCGAGTTAACTAAAGGCATAACTAGTACAAAAGGCTACAGTCGATTCAACTGGACTAAGAGAGACCCTGTACCTATTTTGAGAAAAATAAGCAAATTCAAAATTAAATCAAAGTGATCAAAAATCTAAAATAAAAAAATATAATTAAAAAGAAATTGAAAGTTATTATAAAGAAACCATTAAAAGACTAGAGTAAACCATAGAAAAATTATAAGAAAAATAATGACTAATTATCAATATTTATTCTTAAAAAATGTACTAACTTATTTATAATATAATAAATAAATTTTAGGTTCAACTTAGAAACCATATAAATGCAATATGTTCTACAATACCCCAATAAAAAATGCATAAAGTAATTGAACCATTATAATTTGAAAAACAAAATCATTTAAAATAGGAAAAATAAATATTTTAGGCACATTTATTTGATCAGCATAAATATAGCCTTAATTTGACAATTGTAATCTGAATACAAACTTAATAAAAAAACATATGTATATGTAATTTTTTAAAAATTGTAATTGCTAATTGTTTTTTTTTTTGACTTGACAGAAGGGGAAGTACCATAATATTTATTTTATCAGCATCCCAACACTACAAGTCAAAATTTGAAAAATACTTTTTACGTTAGCTTTTAAAATAACTCAATAGACCTTTATAGCTTTTAAGTGCAGGGTCTAAAAAAATAAAAGCAACAACAACTTATAGTAGTTGCAGTAACTGGCAATAGTGGCCAACCCTTTTCCCTCCCCCCCTTAGCCGTGTATTGGGCAACTTTCAATGATTGATGCGTTGATTTGGCGCTGCGAGAGCCTCAATAGCTCTCCAAGCTTCAAATAAATTCAAAGACAAAGACAAAGGCAGCCGCAGTTATTGCGCCATGTTGTTGTTGTTGTTGTTGTTAGTGTTGTTGTTGGTGTTGGTGTTGCACTTGCCGCAGTCATCATTAATGCTATGATTATTAAATAACGGTTAACTCAAGCGCAATTTTCTAATTCTGCAAATCATTCTCACATTTACATTGGCATTTTTGTTGGGAAATCGAATAAAAAAATATATGTATGCAAGTAAACAATTAAAGAATAATTTATACAAGTAGGATACAATATGTAGTTAGTAAAACCGAAACCTGGTCATGGCTTTTGCCTTTACAAGAATAGAATAAACCACATGAAAATGATCAAAAATTGATTAATTGATCAGTAATTAATTTACGAAAATTTTTTTTTATTTCAAAAACTTTATTTAAATAAATAAAAAAAAATTACTAAATTTTTAAATCTAAAAAAAATAAAATAAAATAAAATAATTTTAATATAAATTAAAAATAATTTTAAACTTTGTGTTGAAATCAAAGCAATATTCTGATTTTTAAAATGATCTAAAAAGTTCGATATTCATAAATTTCTTAAAAAAGAAAAATTTAATTAAAAATATATCCCGTGTAAGCATCTTAAATAATTTGTTCATTCAAAGTCAACTCAAAATATTGCTAAAAAATTAAAACAATAAGTTAACACGATAGCTCGACTTTTCAGCTAACAAATCTTTGAAGAAAAAAACGTGCTGCGGGTCCATTTTAAAGAAAAAACGAAAAAACATTTGTCAACAGGCCAAACAAGTTCAAAGCAAATCGATCAGTAGCAAAAGCTCAAAGTGTGAATGTGAATGTGATGGTGAATGTGAATGTGAGTGTGTATAGATGCCGCATGATAATGATCATTGATGGAGTTGATGACCAATATAGGGTTTAGTACACACATCAAAACGAACAGAGGTATTAGAAATTGCGCAAGCTAGTCGGATTTTAACATCGGCAATGCTGGAAATGATATCAAGGTCAGCGGGTTGACACAAAAAACCTAATGAATCAGCTAACTAATATTAATTGGTCATTGTCATGTATTCATACCATCGACCTGGACAATTTTATCAATTAGCACAAAATGCACAAATACACACAAATTTTCAATATCTCGTAAATTTGCATGAGAATTTACTAAATTAAAGTTCCGTTTTTATCTTTAAATATCATTTAATATATGCAAATGATATAATCTCATAAATACAGTGAATGAAAATGTGTCTCATTATTGAATTAACGGTATAAACATGACATTTATGTATTTATCTGCATTTTGATTAGTTTCAGTGGAAATTTTGTTGCATTTTTTGCATTTTTATGTGAATCGCTTAGCGTAAATGTCTCACGGCAATGAAAACGATGGGGATTTGGTAGCAAATGTCTCAAAATATTATCGTCAATATAAACTTGTATATTTTTAAATACAATTAAGTCATGTTTATGTTTTTATCAGATGTTGCACACGTGTTGCCGCTTCTGTTGTCATTCAAATTTGTATCGTTATGGAAAGCCGTTAAGCCACATCGATAAGCATGTTATCGAACATTGATATGTGTCGTGCTGTTATCGCACAACAAGTAGTGTAGCAATAGTATCGATACAATATCAACAACCAAAAGTACTCAACGATACCGACTGCCTGCAGAAAATAATAAACCAAACAAACAGCAAGAAAAATGTTGCAACAAAATATTTTAGATCAACTTAAACAATTTATAGAAACAGTTAGCAGTGGCCACACCAATCCACAGTTGCTAACCAAACCGTCGCTAATCAAACTGGCGTAAGTTTTGTTGTGTGTTTTGTAAACATGCCACACAAATATTTTTAACTCAATGCATTTTTTGCAGTTTGGGATTTCTCGATGAGTTGCCGGCGACGCGGGACATTGTATTCGATTACTTTGGCATACTGGCGGAGATCGGTGTGCAGCTGTATGTATCACCCGAAATGATGGACCAAAAGACGGGCATGCCGGTGTCTCAGATCAAACAGGGAGCAGGCAACCGACAACAACAACTGCGCGCGGAGGAATACGAAAGCTTCAACATGGTCAAGACATCCCTGCAAAACTTGGTGTGGAAGGGTCCGCCTGCCTGGTCGCCGCTCATAGCCAACTGGAGCTTGGAGCTGGTGGCCAAGCTGTCGGATAAGTATACAAAGCGACGCATGACGATCAGTGCATCGTGTAATTATTGGCTGGAATGCAGTGCAATGCACGGCCTGCTCACCCTGATCAACAGTTGCTTTCGCAAGCTGAACAACACCGAGGCCGAATCCTGTGTGGAGACCATGCTAAATGCCTTTCATCGCTATCCCATGACCTTTGATTGGATTGTCGCCCGTCTGGGCGGTTGTTTTCCCTACAAGATCATCATGCAAATCCTGCAGTGTGGCATCAAACGTTTTGTCGAAGATTATCGCTGTCATTTGGACTCGGAGGCGGGCATTTTGGACTACATGACATCGTGTCATGAGCAGCAATTGTGCGCGGCATTTCGGGAAATGCTTAAGGATGGTCTATCGCCCAAAAAGCCACTTGATGTGGCCATTGTTCCATTTCTGTTGATCACCACAAATTACTCGGATGCCATTCTGCAGAGTTTGGTCAATGTTTTCATTGAGATATGTGAGTATTCGAGTTGTTATATAGTTTGTCAAGATATTCTTTACACTCCCTTAAAAATGTATTATTTTGACTTTAAATAAGAAAAAATAGCTTATTATGTAAATTTGGAAAGGTCGTTTAAATTCCGATTGAATGACACAAAACTTTCCTTAACTCATTTAGTACCCTACGGAAATTTTGAACTTATGTAAAAGTCACTTTTCAAAACTTTTTTCCTCGATTTTTTACAAAAATATATTTTGATGCAAAAAAATTCTTGGAACAATTTTAAGAGTAACTTCAAAAAAAAAATGTTCAAAAATATTTTTGCTAGTATTTTTGATAATATTTCGAAAATCCTAAAAATGACAATTGTAACCCATTTTTCCTCATTTTCATGCAAAAAGTGCCTTTTTTGCAGTTTTCAAAAATTTTAAAAAATACTAGCAAAAATATATATATTATTAAAATTTTCTTTTGCAGTTACTCTTAGAATTGTTCCAAGAATTTTTTTGCAACAAAATATTTTTTGTGAAAAATCGAGGAAAAAAGTTGAAAAAGTAGACTTCTGCAAAAATTCAAAATATTCCATGGGTACAATGGGTTAAGGAAATTTTTGCATCATTCAAACGAAAATTAAATGACCTTTCCAAATATATATAATAAGCTATTATTTTCTTATATAAAGTCAAAATATAACATTTTAAGGGAGTGTAAAGAATTTCTCGACAAACTGTAACTATTATAGGAAGAGTGTCTTATTAAATATTGTGTTTCTTTCCTGTTGCAGTCACCGATGACATGTGCGATGCAATTGTCCAGAAGGCGCCGCTTTGGCTGAGCAACAAAATGTTTGCGGACATGCAGCCGTCTCTCAACAATGCCGTGCTGCGTCTGAATCAACACGGCGCCAAGCTGCTGCTCATGGTATCACGCATGGCCGAGAAGTATGTGTGGTGTCAGGACTTTTTGGACACCTCGATGCAGGAGTTGGAACAGTGGGTGCTCCAAATGCGCAATTTTCCATTACTCGCCGACTTGGCATTTGAGGAGACCAAGTATATGCTCTGGAAAAGCTGCCTCAGCACCAATCTGTTGGAGCAACAGACGGCAGTGCGTCTGCTACTCGTTGTCTGTAAGTAAATATTCATTATATACCAGGGACCGAAACTGTTATGAGGAATATAAAAAAAAATTACTTTTAATAATTACTTAAAGACTTCTACTTTATAAATCATACTTAATAATTATTTTTGATTGAAAAAATAAAAATTATAAATAATTATTAATATTGATTTTTATTATATAAATCAAAAATAATGATTAAATTTGATGTTTTTATTTATCATCTTACTGATAACCAAATTTACATATTGTTGAAAACTTGGAATGTTTAACTTGAGTATTAACAAAGATATTTTAAAAAGACTTTTATAAAAAACTTCAAATTATAAAAGTCTTTAAAGACTTATATGTTTTCAATTCAAAAATAATAGTTATTTCAAACTTTTATTTTTTTCCTCACAAATAAAAGTCTGGTAAGACTTTTAAATCTCAAATTTAAGTTTATTGGCTGTTTACGGATATACTATTTTTACAAAAAATTTGACGAATTTAAACAAAAATCGCATTAGTCCTTATGTGATTTTGTGAGTTGAAATTCTGATCAATAACAGTTATTTTCAGTCCCTGTTATACATATACTGCTCAAATATGTTATCTAACGAGCTTTGTCTTTCAGCCTCACAGCATCCCCATATCTATTATCAAACCATATCGCAATTGCTGCGCAAATCGTATGCTCAAAATCCCAGCACCATTGGTGCTCTAATGCGTCTGCTTGGCGGTCAGAGTGGCGTTCTTAACTTTCCCAGTATTACCAAGGGCTTCAAAATGGCTCTGGAGGATATAACGCTGCAGGAACAGGTGAACAATCGTCTGCCCATGGAACCGGGCACGCCCACGGAGGCGTACAACACATTCTACAATCTCAATATGTTGGCCAAGTGAGTGAGACAAATTTTTTAAAATAATTGAATATTAAATCATATTTTTGTTTTGTTTTTTAGAATGCAAAAGAAGAATCACTTTCCGCATGTTAAGCCTCAACTGCTGACGCAATCGTTGAACGAATGTCTGCCCAAGATTATACAAATTCTCGACTGCACCATTCAAAAACTAGTGCTGCGAATGGACAAAGATGCCGCTGAGCGCAGTGCGGAGAAGTTTAAATTGCAGCAGTCGAACAACAACAATAATCGCGAATCCATGCACGATATGTACAAATCTAATGATGTCATCAAGCGACCTAAATTGGAGGAAAGTGAAGCGACCACTGCAATTGAGTCCCAAGATGCAGCGCGCATGCGTTTGGCCCATTTAATTGTCGACCTGTTGAACAACATTGAGGCGGGCGCACGCACGAATGTGCTGCGAACTCCGTTGGTTCTCAAGCTGGCCGTGCTCAGTGTCAAGTACTTTTTCGTGGGACTCACCGAGCAGAGTAAGTAGATGGCTATAAAATATAAATATGGTACCTCATACAAATTCCACAACTTGTTTAAGGAATTTTAAAAAAGAAGAAAAAAAAAACCAAGAATAAAATTTTTGGAATCCCAAATTAGGAAGAAAAAATTAGGAATCATAATAATGGAATTTCAACAAATATTCAGAGTACAAAAATAAGGAAAATATTGGGAAAAGTAACAAATTGGAAAGAAAAAAATAAGGAATCATAAACTAGGAATTTCAACTAAATATTCAGAGTAAAAAAATAAGGAAAAATTGGGAAAAGTATCTTTGGCTTCCCTTTCATTGGTTAAATTCTTTCGAATTTAAAAAAATGCTAAATTTTCAAAAGAAAAAGCCAGAGACTTAGTAGTTCAAGCGAGTCAAGACGCTGATGATCAAACTATTGCATTTCTACCAACACTGAAAAATATGTGCAAAACATGTAGATTTTGAAATAAATGGTTCGAATAAATAACGCAATCGCTGACAATCGAAGTCCTGATTTTGAAATAAATGGTACAAACGTTGTCTTTTTGTTTATAGGATAAATCAAAAATATTTTATTAAAAATTGCGCGAAATCAAAAATATTTTATTAAAAATCACGCGATTTTCAATTTTTTTTCTTTCTTATTTTTGTTTTCCAATTTTTTTCTTCCCAATTTTTGCATTAACAATTTTTGTCTTCCTAATTTTGGATTCCTAATAACCGTATTCCTAATTTTGGATTCCTAATTATTCGATTCCCAATTTTGGATTCCTGATATTTTTCCGAATTTTTGTATTCTGAGTAATATTTTTTGACATTCGTATATAGAATAATATATACTAATTGTTTGCCCCTCCTCAGCTGTCATTCGTCGTGCTGCCGCTGCTCATCGCTCCTTTGCCTTGCTCCAACGTCAGTGCTCGGCTCGCAAGCTCGCACGCACTGTTTGTCTGCGTGAGCTCGTCGAGAGTGCGCTCTTTTATCATGGTCACTTGCTGGGGCAGCTGGAGGAATACGAATTGGATGAACTGAAAATACCCGAACACGAACTGCTCATACTACAGAATTTACACACCAGCTCTGGCACAAACTCCAACCGTTCGGTGCTGCATTCAGGCATCATTGGACGTGGTCTGCGACCTGTGCTGCCCACAAACAACCAAAGCTGCGATGCCGAGAAGCAGGCCCTGTATCTAAAGGCGCTGAATGCCTGCTGCACAGATCTGGTAACTAGAATTCCATAAGATACCAAATCTGTGAAAACTGTAACTAAACATTCTTTTATTCTTTCAGGACAAGCCCAACAATGTTGAGGGTTACTCGCTGGTCTCATTGACGCTGGTGGAACTGGTTTCAACGGATGTTATGTACAATGGACTGCCCTTTCCGGACGAGGAGTTTACACGCGTCACCATGGAAAGGGATATGCAAATACGTCGTGCCTTTATTACCTCACCAGTGCTGTGGGCTGTGCTCGGCTTGATTGCCACCCACAGACCTGCCTTGTGCTACTCCTCCGTGTTGTTGCGTGCTTTGTGTGCCACCTGTTTGCATCATTGGCGTGGCAAGAATGGTGAGTGGGATTTTAAAACATTTAGGTATGAATTTAAACACTTTTATGCTGTTTTTGCAGTTAACAAATTCCAGCCAACGGCAGCCAATGATGAGCTCATGTTGTGCACCAAAAAACTGCTGCAATTGCTGGCCATGAGTCAACTTATACCGCCTCCACTCGCTAATCTGCACACGATCATTGAACACTTTGAAGCACCAGAGGTGAGTTGGGAATAGTAGCTAATAAATTAGAAAGCAATCAAATCTAGCCTTCAATTGTTTATATCTTCATTTTTGTTTAGATTGCCGTGCTGTTGCGTGAATGCATTTGGAACTATTTAAAGGATCATGTGCCCTCGCCAGCGCTCTTTCACGTGGACAACAATGGTCTGCACTGGCGCAACACAAGTCAGGCCAAAGTGGAGCCTCAATATGTGGACACGCTGCGTCAACTGATGCAAAAGAAGCTAAATAAACTGGGCGCCCATTATCATCAGATGTTCATCATGAGCGATCTGCATGTGACCAATCCAGCAACTCTAGCAGCAACGGCAGCAGCAGCAGCAACAATTGCCGAGCCAACAACAGCAATAACAGCCAAAACTAGCATGGAAGTTGTCGAATTGGATTAAAAAGACAATTAGTTAACTGTATGTTAGGTGTAGAAAATATAAGTTGGAGACTTTTCAGACACAAAAATAAACAAAGAATTATTTGACATGAATAACGATTGAGTTTTACAGTATTAAGCTTTAAGATTAACAAGAAAGAAAAGTTTAACTTTTTTCGGACATTGGAAAAAAACCTTTTTAAAAAATGCAAAATTACCTAAGGAGCCACAGAAATTAAAAAAAATTATTTAAGCCAAATTTTATCAGGATTTCATAAAGATTGTTTTAAAAACTTGTCTAAAACACTGCTGATCAAGAATTTGTATATTTAATGGTACCTCATAGGAATTCCGAAACTTTTTTAAGGAATTTTAAAAAAGGAAAAACAAAAACAAGAAGAAAATTTTAAGAATCCAAAATTGGGAAGAAAAATTAGGAATCATAAATTAATAAAATATTTTTGATTTCGGCTTTTCCTAATTTTTGTTTATCCAATTTTTGTATTCCTAATTTTTATTTTCCCAATTTTTGCCTTCCTAATTTTGGATTCCTAATAACTGTATTCATAATTTCGGATTCGTAATTTTGGATTCCTATTTATTTGATTCCCAATTTTCGATTCTTAATTTTTTTTCTCCAAATTTTCGTATTCTGAGTAACATTTTTCGACATTCGTATATAGAATCATATTTAATTGTATATCAAACCATTTAAAATGATTACCTTGTCTTTTCCTTTGAACTTCATGCAATTGAAATATTTAAAAAGAATATACTTCAATGTTTCTCATTTTATTAATCTCATAAATAATCCATGGCAATTACTGTCCAGCAGTTACGTGTATTCTTGTCGCCTGAAAATTGCATTAATTTATAAAAAAAACGTCGAATTTAAAAAGCCAACAATAGTCGAATTTTGAACAATTTTACTTTTAAGTTTTAAGATCTTTGCTAATTGCAATTAACAATCAACGTTTGCTTGTTTGTTTTTTGTTCTTTACATTTTAATATATATCATCAACGATCTAATAATTCTCTCTTCTCTCTCTCTCTCTTTCTTTTGCTCAATCATATATTATAATACACGGTATTGTCACTTGGATTTAACTTGCAATCTGTTTTATCTACCCGCTAATAATAGTAATAGTTTAAACTGCGGGCTTACATCTTAATAACTTTCTAAACCTTTCGCTTATTCTCTTCTTTCATCTCTTCATCTTAATAAATACTTGGCGAACGTAAGACAACAGAAAAAAAAAAACGAAAACAAAATAAACCAAAAAGTTGCTCACAATTTGTTAACAAAGTTATTACTTTTCCATATTACTCTAGTAACTAAAAGGGGTGGATGGGTATGGGTATGGGGATGGTTATGGCCAAAAGGAATCCGCCTACGATGTCCGACAATGGCTCAATTTAATGCAGGATACAATTTTCTTGGCGCGTCGTTTAATTGCCGAGCCTTTTTTAACTTTAACCGCCGTCACTTCGCTGGATCCGTTGGACCAGTTAACGGCAGCAGCCTCGGCACTTGTGGATGGCTCGTACAAATGGCACGCGGCATTGGCAGCAGCGGTTTTGTTAGCACGAATCTCGGCAGCGGCAGATGCAGCGCGACGCGCCAACTCCTCTAAAGCAAACCAATAAGAAAATAGTTTAAAAAACAACATTAAGGTAATAAACATACAAATAAACTTACGATTGACATCATGCTCGGTAAAGTAAACATCCTCCTGATCCTGTTCGTTGCCATAGTGATAGGCTTCCAGGTAAGGCAGTACTGAGGAGCGTCCGACTTTGTCGCCCTTGTGTGGAGGAATGGGAATCGGTGGGCCAGTCACCGCTGGTGCGGACAGGAACCAACTGCAAGCATATACCAAAATCAGCTTATTAATTAAACTTACATTTTGTAAATAAAAATTTAAAAAATATTCAATTTTTAAGTACTTTTTTATTCTAAATTAATTTGCTGACAAAATAACTACAATTTAAAAAAAAAAATATTACTTTTGATCGAAATACAAAAATTTAAAGAATAAGTAAATTAGAATTTTATATTCTCAAGTGAAATTTAAAAAATATTAAATTTTTTAAGTACCAAAAATGTGTCAACTAGTGAATAGGTAACTGTTTTATTTTCAATTAATTTGCTGGTTTTTATCAACAAATTAACAACTACAATTTTAAAAAAATAAATTTTACTTTTAACCGAAATACAAAAATTTAATTGATAAGCACATTAGAATTAAATATTCTCATGTGAAATTATCCCATTGATTTTCTTTATAATAAAAATTGAGTGCATATAAATATAACAAATTTTCAATGAGAGTTACTAAAAAAGTATGATTTATAATTTTTAAAAAATATTCATTGTATTTTTTTTTTAATTTGTGGTTTTTAGTGATTTTTATAATTTTTTTAACAGTCTTAAGATAAAAATATATTTGTGTTATATCTAATTTTCTTTATTTAGATCAGCGCTGGGCATGATATTTTAAATAAAAATTTAAATAAAAATTATGATTGTTATGATAAAAAAGTAACTTTATTTTGTGCTTTTGGTGACCTTATTAATTTTCTAAATTAAGATTTTTTCACTCTTTAGATACAAATTTATTTACTATGTTATATCAAATTTTTTTTTATTTAATTTCTTATTTGTAAAATTGAAAGTAAATGTAAAAAATATATGTATATTAGGGTGTCCCTTATTTGGTCAAAGTCAATATTTTTAAACGCATACGGGCTAGTTCTGTTCATTAGGTCCTAAAGCACTCAGAAATAAATTTTTACCTCAATCGGAGTATGATAACCCGTGCCGACATGGATCGGAAAATTTAAAGATTATATGGGACAAAAAAAATTTTTTTTTATTTTTTAATATTTTTTTTTTGTTTTGTTTATCAGGTCCTAAAGAACTCAAAACCAAGTTTTCACCTTAATCGGAGTACGATAACCCATTCAAATTTGCATCAAAACATGAAAAATCATCGAAAAATGTATAATCAGTGTTAAAATACTGTTTTTTCATGTTTCGATGCAAATTTGAATGGGTTATCGTACTCCGATTAAGGTGAAAACTTGGTTTTGAGTTCTTTAGGATCTGATAAACAAAATAAAAAAAAAATATTAAAAAATAAAAAAAATATTTTTTTTGTCCCATATAATCTTTAAATTTTCCGATCCAAGTCGGCACGGGTTATCATACTCCGATTGAGGTAAAACTTTATTTCTGAGTGCTTTAGGACCTAATGAACAGAACTAGCCCGTATGCGTTTTAAAATATTGACTTTGACCAAATAAGGGACACCCTAATGTATATTCATAAAATATACGTACGTATCTTTTCGTATCTGCTGTAGTGAAAGCCTCGCACTGGGATCTGCTTGGAGCATGCCAAGTATTAAGTTGGCAAACGCCGCATCCAATTCGTATAGCCAGTCGGGTGCAATCCACTGACTACGTCCAATATTCTCCAGCAGTCGATAGATGTTGTCGCCCTCAAAGGGATACAGGCCCGTGGCCAGATTGTAACTGCAAGCAAATTAAATAAGTATCTTCAAGGATAAACAAGCACAAGTATCTTAACTCACAGTGTAACGCCGCTGCTCCAAATATCGACCTTGAAGCCGGCAAACGTTTCATGGCCATTGGCAATTTCTGGCGGCTGAAACGCCGGCGATCCTTGGCCCGTTGTACAGGTGTCATCCGGCGCAAACAGATCCAGCTGCTCGGCCACACCAAAATCAGATATTTTGAGCGTCTGGTCAAGTGTGAGCAATAAATTGCCCGGCTTGATATCCTTGTGAATGACACGACAACTGTGCAAATATTCCAGACCATTCACAAGCTGCAGGAAATACGTGTGCGCCTGATACAATGGCATCTTCTTGTCGGGCGCATAGTCGAGCATCTCCTGCAGCCCACCAATGCAATACTCCATGACCAAATACATCTTTTGTTTCTCATCGTTGTACAGCACATCCACGAGTTGGACAACATTTTGATGCTTCAGTTGCTTCAACAAATGAATTTCCCGCGTCACATTCTGTTCGCCGTTGGGGATGCGACGCAGCTTGCGTTTGGTTAGTATCTTAACAGCCAGCCGGGATAGATTCTCCGAGTTCATTGCCTCCTTCACCTTGCCGTAGGAACCTTCGCCCAGCACATCGCCCATTACGTATTTGTCCACCATTTTAATGTTTTTCTTTTTCTGTTGATAGATGATGTCCTGACTGTCCACACGATTGAAGAACATGTTGCCAATATCGAGGGTGACACGATCTAGAGTATCGATCTCATCATCATCCAGCCAGGTAACTTGCGGATGCTCCGGCCCCTGATTGGTGGCATAGTGTGTAACGCCGCCGCCCATGGCAGCCTCCAGATCCACAGTGGGAACTGCAATTGCCTCCTTGGTTCCATTAAGATCCATGTAGGCATCCTCCGCATCGGATGCTGTGTCAAAGTGATAATTTTTGTTTGTCAACAAAACTGTTATTTCATCATCCGTCGCTGTCGCACCCAAATCAACTGATTTATTCGATCCATGCTGTTGTTCACCTCCTCCTCCTCCTCCGCCGCCGCCTCCTCCTCCACCGCCAGCCTGCAGATGTGTTGCTTTTACTTGTGCCTCCATTGCATGTGTGCTGGTCACAGTTACAGTCATTTGGCTGCTCAACTCGCTATTTGTGTACTTCAACTATATATTTATTTATATCAACGTTAAGCCGTTACCGTTACCGCTCTCCGCTCTACGTCTCGCCGCTCTCCTTGCTCGTTAAAAAAAAAAACTAGAACATTGCATAAACCTTCGAACTGTTTGTGCCCAACTGTCAACAGTTCACATTTCTCGGTCTCTCGGTTGCCCTGTGCCGAACGCTGCACGAATCTTCGGTCCCGTTGTAGCCGAAAACTGTAGCAAGGCTTACTAGCTTCTTAATTTAGCCCTGATTTTTGCTTTTATGCTAGAAATTTAGTGTTTACTTTAGACTTGTGTTGTCTTTTTTTTTAGTTGTATGTGTATGTCAATTGTTGATATAGTATCGATAACAACGAAATTTTACCTATTCAAGTATACCAAGTTTACACGACAGCCAAAGGCGATATAAGTAAAATGGAATCTCATTAAAAAAAACGCCGATTTAAATTTACAGCTGTCATATGTCATAAATTAAAAAGCATCACTATAAGAATATAACATTAACCACCTAAGACATATGCTGTAATTCAAAACGATTCCGGTTAAATAAGATTTAGCTGCCTTACAAACCCATCAGCTATCACTTAACTACGATGGCATCATCGATAACAAATCAGCTGTTGGGTGCGATATTTTGGGACGACTGCGATCACTCCACTATCGTAACCACCAGCTATCGATCAGTGAGGGATTAATAAAAAAATTAATTAATTAAATGAAAGCTTGTATTAAATATAGGTTTTTAGAAGAGAAAATTTCTTTGATTATTGTGTCACCATTTTAATTATGATATCGATGTTCTTTAGCTCATCACTAAAACAATTTATCGACCGGCATTAAAAATCATCGATGTTTCCCTTATTTATTAGAGGTGTGTGTTGTCCGTTGCTTCGATGTTTGCTAAACACATACAAATTTTTTGTACACGGCTCTTAAATCTGTAAATCTAATTTTAAATAGGGATTGTATTGAACATATTTCTCATAAGATTTTTAAATTCTTTCTTTCCAATATTAACATATTATAGAGGGCCGCAATTAGAAGGATTGTTTATTTAT
>JBAMBJ010002447.1:0-16963 GCA_037043495.1 Drosophila recens
AGCCTTTCCTCACTGAAACTACATTTCAGCATTTTTGGAGCAAATGCTACGTTTTTCCTATACATTTCATATGGGATCTAGTGGTGGGAGAATAGTACATTTCTGAGGAATGTAACTACATTTTTTAAAATCAATGCGATATTCATCGGAAATCAATCGATATTTAAAGTTTTTTTTTTTAATTTGAGAATGTACCTATTACTAGATTTCTAAAATTTTGGCGCCAAATTTCAAACCGTTAAAACTGAACTTTATTTTAAATTAATGAAGAATGTAGTTATGATAAAATGCTGCAGTTAACATCAAAAGAAATCAAAAACCGACCCTTATGGCTACATGAGTCAACATTACACATTGGCGATCGCAACAATTATTATTAAATCGTTACAGTTTCTCATGATAGTTCATTAAAAAAGAATAAATATAAAAGTAGTGCTTATTGGTAAATATTCTAATATTTATTAGAATCCGTTGTATTGTACAAGACGTATCTGATAAGGGCGCTACGACTTGTTTTTACCAATAATGAATTATCAGAATCTAAGAATCCCAGACTCTTGCTCTAGTTGCGCTTGATACCATACTATAAGTACGTTGTCTCCAATTTTCGTTATTCCACAGATGATCCCAACCCATAGAGAGCTACTGCAATCCCTTGTTCAATGAGAGATCGTGGAAATGGTGTTTTCACTTTGGGTTCCCTTTGCAATGGTTTTTCCGAATGGTTTTCCAATCGGGAAAAGTTAGATGATCTCCAGACCCTCAGATATTATGTCCTATGCAGCGAAGTTTTCTTAAAATCCTTCCATTTGTTTTCTCGAATTTTTAATTTCAGTTGTCAAACGAATTTGTAAACAAATCACAAATGTTTTGTAAATGCTAAATGCAAATGCTATGCTATGAGGACAGACAGTTGCATACTTATCGATAGCTCCGATATTTATATAAAATGTACATTAGTGAGGAAAGGCTATTAAAGCAGTGATGTCCACGTTTATCGAATCGTTATCGGTTGCTCACACAGACACTAGCCGACGCATGCCGATTTGAATCAGTGCACAGCTTGCCTTCAACGAGAGCACAGTCTGTGTCGCTTGATTTTTCAAGATGTCTTTGCATTGAACTGAGAGAAAAAAAAAATTCATGCGACAATACATTGTTTTAGAATGCGGTCGGTATTTTCGTGCGCCAAATGACCCCCAAATTATGTCCCTTAACTTTAAATTCTATGTAGCATGCACCTACGTGGTTACACTCCAAGAATTGTGGCTCGCAATAAGAATTATATTCAAAATAATTTTTGAACATCAAATGGAGTCGATCAGTTATTTCTTACAGTACATAAAATGAGCCAAGCGCGCATACCCTCCCCGTTCGACGTTCTAGCTGCGACTGACTTCACTCTGTTCGCTGCGCTCGGGTTTCATGTGTGTATTAGTGAATCGAACAGCTGATTCGCACGCGTGCAAGACCGTGGACATCACTGTATTAAAGTACTTGAAAATCGCTTCCATGAAAATCGAGTTATCGATTTTTCTATTAATTTTTACATTACTATAGCGAGTGTTTAAAATATAGCCTTTTTAGAAACTTCAAGTCTGTGGTTTTAAACATTACGAAAAACTACGTTTAAAATCAAGGTGAATGTGTATTCAAAACGAGATATGTCGCTTTGCCTATAAACAATATAACCAGCTAAATCCGTGTACACTGATGCACAAAAAAAAAACCGGAGCCAAAAATGAATTCTGACAAAATAAATGACACAACAAGTACAGATTTTACAATAAAATAGTAAACAAAATTGAGGTGGAAAACAGCTTAGTTAACGCTCCCGCCCAGATATTTATACTATCAATGTTATCGATATTGTTTGTCAAAGATATCAAGATAAAATAATAATTTTTTTATATCGAAAAATTATTAACCCAACAACCCAAGTTGGGCATCACTGCCATAATATACATAACGCTTATTTGTTTAAAGATCTATTTTTGTGACGAGAAGTTCACTGTTGCCAATAAGATCAGTCCTCGTATGATGTTAAGGCTTACATTCAAAACATTATACAGGATCCTGATATTTTGGTGGATAAATTTAATTTTAATTACCCTAGGGGAATCTCTTTGTTCAAGATATCGTGTTCGGAGAAGGTTTTTGACAAGATTTGTCATCAACACTTCTGGCCCGAACATATCTTTGTTGCAGAATACAAGGGAAATTCTACTCGAAAGAGAGATCGGGCTCCGATCTCAGGTGCTGGTTCCTCTCCATCTGCTTCATCTTCAAATGAAGCATCAAAAAACTAACTTCCTCTTTAACTCTTGCCTATCAAAATGTACGAGGCCTTAATAGTAAACTCTCTAATCTATATCTCAATAGTCATTCTTTTGATTTCGATGTCATTTGTTTTACTGAGACCTGGCTCAAGCCTGCCACATCGGACTTTTCTATTTTTTCGTCCAAATACTCTATATTTAGATGTGATCGTAAAGCTCGTAAAGGTGGCGGAGTGATGTTGGCCGTGGATTCTAATCTGTCCTCCGAACCTATTTCAACCACATTAAATTCTGACATTGAGTTTATTTGCGTGAAAGTTTCTTTTCTTAAATTTTCAATCTATTTAACATGTTCTTATATTCCACCCCTTTCTGATAACACTTTATATGATAGTCACCTGACTGCTATTAAATTTATATCATCTTTACTTTCTCACACTGACTTGCTTTTTGTCTTAGGTGATTTTAATCTTTCAGATGTTCGATGGTTTTCCTCAAATGACTCGCATTCACTTTTTCCTGATAGCTCTCATGAATTTATTGACGGTCTTTCTGAGCTTTCTTTGGTGCAAATCAATCCTGTGTGCAATTCTATTAACAGAACACTTGACCTGTTATTCGTATTGGACTCTGATAATAGCATCGTATCCAGGATTGATCCATTGGTAACTCCGGAAGACCCTTACCACCCAACTCTAAACGCACATATTAATTTACCTTTGTGGCCTGTTGTTCTATCATCTCAGCCACTTGAGCGAGTACGGAGTTTTTGTAAAACTGATTTTAATAAGTTAAACACTCTGATTTCATGTTCTGATTGGTCTCAACTATACACATGCTCTGACTTGGATAATGCCATTAAGCTTTTTTATAATACTCTTAACTCTTTTTTTGACATCTGTGTTCCACTTGTATCACCAATTAGTTGCAATAGACCTCCTTGGTTCTCTAGAGAATTATCACTTTAAAAAAATGTGAAATCCAAGCAATTTAAAAAGTATAAAAAATCTGGAAATCCTTATGATTTCTCACGATATTTAATTACCTGCTCTAGTTTTCTAGTTCTTAACTCACAATGTTATAATAATTACTTGCGACGTTGTAAGCTTGAATTCTCTAAAGATCCGAAGCAATTCTACAAATTTGTAAACTCTAATACTAATACTGATCAATCCATAGCAGATTTGTTTGCTGACTTTTTCCAAACTACTTATTCTACGAGTAGTTTCCGTGTTGGCCAGCCTTACCCGTATAGGTTAAGCTGTTCTAACTGTATTTACAGCCCTCTAATCACAGAAAGCTCGCTTCTTTGCGATCTTAAATCGATTAAGCCAGTGCACGCACCAGGTCCCGATGGTGTGCCTGCGTCTGTACTTAAGTACTGTGCAGAATCGTTATGCGGACCATTACATAAGTTGTTTACTTTGTCCGTTGATTCCTCCTCTTTCCCAGCGCTTTGGAAAGATTCTTATATTATTCCTCTTCATAAAAAGGGTATTAAGTCCGATGCTCAGAACTATAGGGGTATTTCCAAGTTGTCTGCTATTCCGAAGATGTTTGAGAAAATTATAACCTCACATCTTCACCTACTCAACACGGGTTTATAACCTAAAGGGTTCAAGAAAAAGATGCAAACTGACGTTATTTATACTGATTTTAGTAAAGCTTTTGATTCCGTTAACCACTCTCTACTCATTCATAAGCTTGATCTTCTTGGTTTTCCATACAATCTTCTTCTTTGGATTTCAAATTATTTAAGTAACAGAACACAAAGAGTTATTTTCAAAAATTCATTTTCAAAGTCAGTTAAAGTTACTTCTGGAGTACCGCAAGGTAGTCATCTTGGTCCACTACTCTTTACGTTATTTATAAATGATCTTCCATCTTTATTATCTCACTCCCATGCTATCATGTATGCGGATGACGTCAAGCTTTGTTTATCGTATAGCGATCCTTCTTCTTTTAGTCTCTTGCAAGCAGACTTAAATGCTTTCCATCTTTGGTGCCAAGATAATTTATTAAATCTCAATAGTTCGAAATGTAAAGTTATGACTTTCTATAGATCTTCCCGCATTATTTCACAGTACTCACTTAATGGCATTATATTGGAATGCTTAAATGATTCCGAAAGATCAGTTAATGACCTGGGTATAGTTCTAGATCATAGACTGAAATTTGATAAGCATATTGCTATAGCTGTCAATAAAGCAATGAGAGTTCTCGGGTTTATTAAGCGATGGTCCAAGGAATTTGATGATCCCTTTACTACTAAACTTCTTTACACGTCTCTTGTGCGTCCAATTCTTGAATATGGATCATGTGTGTGGTCTCCTCAATATGAATCCCATCGTGCCAGTATAGAGTCGGTTCAAAAACAATTTTTAATTTTTGCTTTACGCGGCTTGAGTTGGAACTCGGAAATTCAGTTGCCTTCGTATTCTAGTAGACTTCTCTTACTCAATCTTCCCTCTCTTACTAACCGTAGAATTATGCTAGGAGTAATGTTCATCCACAAATTACTGCACGGTCATATAGACTCGGCGAATTTGTTGGAAGAAATAACCTTGAATGTACCTTCTAGAGTAACTCGTAACTTTAATCCTTTATATCTCCAACGTTGTTTCACTAACTGGGAATTGCACGAACCTCTTCGTACTCTGTGTGCAGATTATAATAGACTGTACCCTACGATTAGTTTCGAGTGTTCTCCGCTCACTATTAAAGCCTCTATATTATCATGTCTAACTAATATAACCAACTAACTACTCATTAATATCATTTTGGTCTGATTGGGTTTTTCTGGGTTTTCCCCAATCCTAGCAACAAATGTTGGGCCAATCTTTTTCTTTTTCATTTTAGAATCTTAATTTTAGAATCTTAATTTTAAACTTCATTTTAATTTATTTTTTAATTTAAATATATATATTTTATAATTTTAATGTATTATTTGCTGTGTCGGCTGCTTTTAGCCAGACAATAAATAAATAAATAAATAAATAAAAAAGAAGAACAGCCAAAAGACTCACCTGATGGACACTCCATTGTTGCATGAGATCCTCATGACATGGCATGCAAGCCTGGATCATGCCGCGCGGATCCTTTGGCCGAGAGCGGGCTGGACGTGGATGTTGCTCGTTGAAGAGGGGAAAGTAGGCAACCGCCTGGCCAAGACGCGACTCCTTCGGCTTTACGGTGCTCAGTTCGACGAGGCTGCCGCGACGCTGCTCATCGCCACACACGTAACAGACCTCGGTGATGGAGTTCTTGTCGGGCATGGACAGATCCAGAATACCAACCTCCGTCGAAGAGGAGGAGCTGCCTGGCTGACTTCGAGGCGTGGGCGTGGCCATAGGCGTCGGAGTCGCAACGAGAGTTGAATTGACATTAGACGAATTGCGCAGATCGAGAACCGTGGCGTTGTCATCCTCTAGGCTCGGTGGTTGCGTGCTCAACGGCATGGCAGCACCAGGATTCGGCAGCGTACTGTAAGGATTACCCTTGTAGTGAGCCTGTGGATCACTTGAAGAGCCAGCCGCCACCTGCTGGAGCATGTGGTAGGCGGCCGTCTGCTGCTGCAGCTGCTGGTACTGGGCGGGCTGATACTGAGCCGAGGACTGCGATTGGGATTGGGACTGGGATGCGGCTGTTGGCTGATAGTTGTGCTGGCCCAGCTTGAACTTGTGCTGGGCAAAGCTGGAACTGGAGCTGGAATTGGGTGCCATGCGAGCAGGTGGCTCGCTTGGAGGACGCGACAATGGCGACGGCAGCTGCATATCCCGCGACTGCGGTCGGCTCAGGTATTTGTGGTTGCTATGACTCTGACTCTGACTGTGGCTAGTGGGCGTCGCGTTGCGCGGATAGTAGTCGGGCGAGGCGTTCCTTGAGGTACTGTGGTGCTGCTGTGCTGTGGGCAGCTGAGGCGACGCGGATGCTGGCATCCCGGCGGCAAAGTGTCTACTCAGGGCATAGGGATCCATTGGCGGAGCAGCAGCGGCATTGTGCAGCTCCGCGAGCCCATTCTGGCTCAGATGATCAGCACTCAGGCCCAGCATCTGGGCAGCATACTCGCTCTGGGTGGCCACATCGGCGCCGATGTATCCCTTGCCATCCACTCGCTTCATGTGATAGATGCGCTGCAGCAGCGGCTTCTTCTGCCGCTCGTACGCCTCCCACTGCTCGTGTAGGGAGCGGAAGCACAGCATGCAGGCCATCACGTACACCTGGCTAGCTGCCACCGGTGGTATACCAAGCGGCGGCTCGTGCCGCTCCAGAAAAGGAAAGTACGGTTCGCCGGGTCGATCCGGGTTGGCCCGAACGCGCAATGTCTCATAGCTGCCATAGCCACCGCAGACGAAGCAAACTGAAACGGATGCACTCATGTGGTCCGGTGGAGCCGAAGCACGTCCAGCGGATTTTACCGGCGTCGGGTAATATTGATGTGCATGATATCCGCCCAATGGCGATGGCATCAGCTCGGCGGCAGCCACCATATGCTGACTATGCTGCCCGGGGTGTGCCACGGGTGGCGGGGTCGACGCTGGCTCGGATTGCAGGGACATGCTGCCACCACGGAGTTCATTTTTTATGTAAGCTTTCGCTTTTTCCATAATATTCAGCTGAAATTAACAAAAAAATTATCGATTAGAATGAATTAATTACTACAAATAAAAATAAAAAAGTTAATCGGGAGAATCTATTTCTTTTCGGACTGGGAACTGGGACTAAGAACCACTTTAGTTTCTCAGACAAAGAAGTAAATACCGTGTTTAGAGAACGAACCATAAAAGTATGCAAGTAAAGAAAAATGAGGATATATTCACACTAGCTGACAAACAAGTCAACTAAATCGATTGTAGTGTAAGCGGAGATCAGTTCTATGCAAAAGTGTGTTGACTTGGTATTAGGCACAGCCTTCTTTTCGAATATGTACCTCCTGTCAACACACCCTTAACCTTTTCGAGCAAATCCCTTAAATTACCGTCAGACGATCTTTTTTTCAAGGACACTCAGAATTTAAAAAGCATCATCGATTCTTATCGATTAAAATACAACACGTCCTATTTCCATCGGTTTTTGTGTCGGTCAAATGCCTTTAGGTTGAAACATTTTGTATCAATTGCTCAGAGTGTGACCAGATTCTGTGAGAGCCAAAGCCCATGGGAGTTTGGTTTGAAAAAGTAGACGTGACGAACGCATCATATATGCAGGAAAAATAAATAAGACGATACTTAAGATCCTCCCAATCCGACCACTTTTGTGACAAACAATATTTAATTTTCAATATAAAAAATTTTTAAAACAAAAAGCACTGCGCAAAAAAGTTATTCAGACCTGTTCCGGTTTTCACTTGTTTTTTGCGAATTTCAATCCGCAAGATTTGACCGAATTTCCCTTAAAATTCCTTTACATTTCCTGCGAATTACCCTCCGAACTAGAGGTGGAGAACTATCGATAGTCGGCACTTTCGATAGTCAGCGATATTATTTTTTAAACCATCGATAGCTATCGATAGTTTTCGATAGTGTGTTAAATTGAGTATTAATGTATTTTAAATTCCAAAAATTTTAAATTTTTATTCAATGAAAATTTGAAATTGGCATTAACCCTCTAACACGTACTACTGTGGGCAAAAAGTACCGGGAATTTTAAATTTAAAAAATGTTGGGATTCCAATTGGAAAAAATGTTTGTACTTTTAGGTTGGCACTACTATCATTAACATCTGTGCAAAATTATGCGTTAAAATATTCATTAGTGAATAAGTTACGATTAGTTTTGTACGACGCCAAATGTGCATTTGGCGATTTTGATTGAATCTCCTCAATCGACCCGAAGCGATGTCCTCGGAGAGGTCTTTTGAGCTTAGAAAATAGCCAGAAGTCACACAAAGATAAATCAGGCGAAAAAAGTAGCTGCGGGACAATTTTGGTCGAGTTAGAACACATAGAACAGGGGCAGTATGAGAGGGCGCATTATCATGTTGCAAGAACCATGAGTTGTCAGCCCATAGTTCTGGCCTCTTTTTACGCATAGCTTCGCGCAAACGACGCATATCGCTCAAAAAATATTCCTTGTTAACAGTTTGGTCGGTCGGAAGGAATTCATAATGAACTACAACACGATAATCCAAAAAAACTGTCAACATGACCTTGATTTTTGAGCGAATTTGACGCGATTTTTTCGGTCTCGGCCCACCTTTTGCCGATATTCGCTCGATTGATCGGTAGTTTCCATGTCGTAAGCGTAGATCCAAGTCTCATCGCCCGTAATAATGCGTTTTATAATATCCTGATAGTCAGAAAACATTGTTTCACACACTTCCACGCGGAGCTTTTTTCGATGAAATTGACCGTTTTTTGGCACAAAAATCGCCAAATGCACATTTGGCGTCGTACAAAACTAATCGTAACTTAAACACTAATGAATATTTTAACGTATAATTTTGCACAGATGTTAACGATAGTAGTGCCAACCTAAAAGTACAAACATTTTTTCCGATTGGAATCCCAAAATTTTTTAAATTTAAAATTCCCGGTACTTTTTGCCCACAGTAGTAAGCCTGCCTCAAGACGCTTATCCGTTAAATCACAATAACTAAAAAAGTAATCCGTTTTTTAACACGAAAATATTTTTTAGCTGTTGCTAATAAACACAGCTTGACATATGCAATAAGCTTTAAAGCACTCGGAAGATTTTAATTGTGCTTTTATTTAGACTTGGACATGCCAAGTGTCTTTTCCGTTTTTCTTACGCGAAAAATCTCGGGAGGGTCAATTTCAATCTGCTCTTATGCTGCACAAACAACAAAATCTATTTGGTTGGTGATACATAACAATAAATAAATGACAAATCTAATATGTAAACATATTTTCAACCGACTTTTTACACTGATAGCCCCAAAAGAGCCTTGAGACACTTTTTACATTTTGTCACCTTACAGGTAAACAAAGCCATGTACACCTTTTCTGAGCTCATTTTTGAATTCAGAGGCCCAAGTTCATCTTAGAAAAAATTACTGGACTTCTGTATCTTTATTATTTTCAAAAGTAGCCTTAGAGGGTTAAGTTAGGTATTATAAATATAAAAATAAATAAAATTCGCTATCAATTATAATGTTTCGCTATTAGCTATTGTAAAATCCAAAGTTCAACGATCTAAATCTTTTTGTCCAGCCTACTGAACATGCGCTCGGACACGGTTCAGTTCCGTTATGTTCTTTTTTAACTTTTTCGACTGTAGTAAGGAACTTGTCCATGTAATAAAAATATATAATTATTTAAAACAAAACTTAAATGTTTCGGTAGCTCTGCAGATGCCAAATGCGAGCCTTCCTGTGACGTGTTGAGCGTCATAAAAAACTATCGCCCACTATCGATAGTGCAGGTCTGCCATCGATGGCGGCTCGATAGTGCTTGACCATCGATAGTGCCGATAGTGCCATCGATAGTTCTCCACCTCTACTCCGAACTTCTCTCCCACAATGTGTTGAGTAATTTTTAGCAGAACAGTACTGGAAAATGTTCTGAGTGAAAATTTTCCATTCTTCCTGTGTATATATGCTAGTCGCCTTCGCACCTTTCGTGCTGCTATTGTCACTAGCGCGGACTGCCGTCCGCAGTGATTTCCGCCTATCAATATGTGTAGTTAATTCATCATTTATTTATTTAATAATAAGTGGAAGCATTTTTCAAAGGTAAAAGCTACTTTTTACTTTATAACTTTTTCGTTATAACTTCTGAATTTTTGAAAGTGCGGGTTGATTTCAGTGTTGAGAAATGTATTTTTGCATAGTTGTCAATTGTTGCAGTGTTTTTTGCATTAAATAACAAACAGTTTTGTCGAAACTTGCATTTAAAAAAATAGAAATTGAATTCTTTATTTGACGCAATACTTAAAAATACTTGAATTGTTGTTTAAAATAAGTACCAATATATTAACTTATTTCTCCACATGCAAGGGCAGCCCTAATAAACTTCCCATTCATTCGATTTATCCCTTCTGAATTTAAACTCACTAGCTCAATGACAAGTGAATTCAATCCGCAAAGTCTTGCCGAAAGTGAAAGCCGGAACAAGTGAGGCAAATTTATTTTCGCAAAATCTTGCCAAAAGTGAAATCCGGAAAAGGCCTGATTATACCCGTTACTTAAAAAATAAGTAAAAAGGTATATTGGATTCGTTGAAATGTAAGTAACAGGGAGACGAAAACATGTCCGACCCTATAAAGTATATAAATTCTTGATCAGCGTCCACAGCCGAGTCGATTTAGCCATCCGTCCGTCTGTGTGAGCGTCTAGATCTCAGAGATTTAAGAGCTAGAGCAACCAAATTTGACACACAGACTTCTATAAGCCCACGCATTATGATTTTTTGTTGCTAATTTACCTTAACTTCTATTATTACCTATCATCCTACTAAATCGTAACAAGATCGGACAAATAGAAAGGTGGTAATGGCTGATTTAAGTTTTTGACTGACTGACTAGAAGTATGCAATAAAAGTATTGAATATATATTTAAATAAGTAACGGTCGGGAGCTCGACTATAGCCTTTCCCACTTGTTTTTATTAGGCATGAAGAATCGGGACCTTTACGTACAATGTGCTGAATGCCAACTTTTTTTTTAAGAAGAAGGCTATGAAATATCATAGAAAGTCATAACACTAAATCATTAAACACACAGAGAAATAAACTAATAAACTAACAAACAAGATAAGGAACAAGACATTACATAATATACTTCACATATACAGCTTACAGTTCAAATCAAGAGAATGAAACGCATACACGCTGATAGTTTTGCACCCAAATATCAGAGTGGTAAATGGTCCTGGGATAAAAATGCTGATGGATTGCACTTTCAGCAGCACTTTGATCTGGAGGACGCCAATGAGCGGTACATTGATACAAATGGATATAAGTTTCTAAGGTCTATCAATCAGGAGGAGGAGATGATCTTTCGCCAGGTATTTGTGCGCTCCAACACGACATTCGATGCCGACACTGTGGTGATCAACGATGTGCGGGATCTGGTGCTATTTATGATGCCCAAAGAGTTTTTGTCACTGAAATTTGTGGAATTCATGCACGCACCACCTGTCCATAGGCTGATCCATGCTCTAATCATTTACTTCGAATATTATTTGCGGCTGGTTGAGTTTGTGCTGATCCGCCGGGATGAACTTGCCGGAAATATGGCCCAGGTGCAGAGCGAGCAGACGAATGAAATGAAACGGATATTCTCAGCCAACTTGAGCCAGTATCGTATGCTGGTGGCCAGAAACTATTGCGTTATTATAATGGGCGAGGGGGATATGTCCAAGTTTTACCACACTAAGCCGATTGTCAATATTTCGTCGAAAATCAAGGACAAATTCTTTCACGAACAATTCCTGGCAGTCGCCACTCAAATCGTCTGGATTACAATGCATCGACGCGCCTATTATGTGATTGAAATGGAAATGAATCGTCTATTTCGATCGGAGCACTTTCTGATGAATCGATCTGAGTATCTTAAGTTCTCACCCGTAGAGTGCAGTCTGCTCTATGGCAAGAATAAAAAAATGGTCAATTATCGTGCCCAATGCTCACCGTTGGTTCAGGAGCTAACGAATGTCGCAGACGAGGATCTACCCATATTGTGGATAGGTGAACGCAAATATCGTGGCAACGATCGACGAATCAACGAGATCGAGCTCGAATATATAGTTCCTGGTCCGCAACTACAAATGATCGACATTGCCCATGGCATTCTGGGTCATCCGAAGCGTTTATATAATACCATCCTAAATTTGGACTGGCCTGAGGTGCGCTTCTCTAACTTCTCAGAGCAACACGATCCATACTATATTGTCCGTCAGCCGCATCTGCGCATTCCTAACATTGATGAGATGCACCTCCGAAGAATGTCCCAGAAGTACGAGCAATTCTTCAAAATCTTTCGCATCTACGAGCCATATAACCGTGAGCTTCTCGTCAAGTGGGTCGAACGGGACAACATCTTAAACTACTATCGCAGTGGAGGAGTTCTCCACAACATTTTCATGCGTTGCGAGAAGCAACTGATCAGCGAGGAGGAAAGGGATGTTCCGAAAATCATAAACAAATATTTCGACGTTGTTTCCAAATTCAGAAAGAAAACAAATATTTTCTTAGGCGATGCAACCCACCGTAAGGACGGACGCTCGTATAAAGTCAAGGGTGGCGATCACTTTTTCAGTTAGTATCTGACTATATATGTTTGTATATACAGCTTGGATTTATATTTTTGTCCCTATTCTGTATCCATGTATCACCTTCTCTTGCGATTAACTTTAAGTTCTTCAATATAAGATCAGTTTATCAACTTTTACAAGTTAGTCAAACAAATTTAAAATAAACTATATCATATACAGCTTCAAAGCATATCAAAAAACCCATGAGGATTTTTCCAAATAGTTTAAAGTAATGGAACGTGAATTATACCTTTGCCTTGCACTAAAAATCTACAATAAGTTGATTTTCAAAAATGGAGCTATTAAAACTTATATAATTTTTTTCAATAACAAACAACAGCTCAACTCCATTAGAATGAAATAACTCAAACAATGGCAAGAAATATAATATAAATAAAATTAGTTACTTAAATTGCTCATATTTACGTTAGTAAACTTAGCTCGTTTTGTACTAAACATTATGTTGACATAAACTCTCCACACGATCTCTAAGAATATCAGTCTTATCTTTTATCTTTCAAAGTTAACAAACTTAATCAATCCTGTGCTGCGTTTTCTAATTATTTCTGATAGACCCTCGCTGACTCATATTAAATGGGTTTGTTGACATGCCTTTCAAAATAGTGACTTTCGATTTTTATTTCGTAAATTTCAAGCGAATCTGTTTCAGATTTATTGGGTTGAGATTGAGGAGGAAGTTGCTAAATGAGGACAGCACACAATTGTTTAGCATATTGAGGGTTTGGATCTGCGTATACTTGACATGCACATACGAATTAGCGCCATTTGAATCTGGTTCTCAGCCAGAGAATTCGTCTATTTTTAGCCAGAATAATCTGGAATTTGAGGAGTACAAAGTCTCGGCAAATTCAACACTAACAAGATCTGCGTGACTGGCCAATCATTTTGACATACTCTGTCTGATATTGATAGCTTCATTTGAGCTGTGTTTCTGGGCATTCCTTTGCCTATATCAAAATAATTTTGTCGTTATTGCCAGCGTCATACATAAATATACACACAAAGCTACATATACTTTAATTGTACGTAAAAATGCGCAAAAAGAACAGCAGAATCAAGAAAATAACAAGAGCATCACGGCAGAGAGATGAAGCAACGTCCGACAAATGGTCGAATCCCATTTAAAATACAAATAAAAGCTTCCCGCATCTATGGCAAAGATCACGATCGCAGATCATTGCAATATACGTGGGTTATCAACACTCTGATGAAATAGGTTATCGTTGCCGGTAATCGTTCGATTAATGGGCAACAAATTTTATTTTTAAGCTCGTAGCTTCCTTCGTAGCGGACTGGGAAAAGCAAACATCTATTGCATTATTGTCTGATACGTAGAAGTTACATTTATACATATTATATATAAATATATTATATTTATATTCAACAAGTATTATTTCTAATTATTAATAGTTCGAGAAAAGTTTATATTTTCTTCCACTAATCTTAAGATTAAGGTGCTCACTAACCTATTAAGCACATGTAAGAACTCAATTGGTATTAGTTTTTGGTGGTTCCGTGGCTGTCTGGTCGACCTGCACATTTAAATCTTTCAGCATTAAAAAAAAACTACTCACCCTGCATGACGGCATGACTCGTCATGTCAAATTGAAATACATAATTAGATAAATAAATATGTATATATTAATATTATATTTAGTTATTTTATAATTATTATTATTAAATTATATTTTAGAGTCCTTTACGATAAAAATTTTATTTAGAACGAATGCAAAAGGATTAACTTAAGGTACACTAGGATTAAGGGGGTCTTCTCATTTTTTTTTTATTTTTTTTTATTTGGACGTTGATGTACTAAACGAGCAGTACATTCAAGTGGCCCAAACGACACCAAGCACGGGCTTGTTGACGCGCGGACAAAGAGACAAAGACGGACACACCATTTATTAAACAACATAAAACAAAACCATAAATTAACTATAAGCTAGATAAGTAAGAAATAATTGAAGTATTTAGAGATTGTACAGATGAAGGATTAATTACAAACTGAGAAAGATTGTTATAATTACAACAAAGTACTCGAAAAGGGTTATGAATTGCATAGTTAGCAACACAGAATTGAAGAGAAAGAGGTAAAAAATTTCTAGAAGTTCTGATCGGGACAGCAAAACTAATTTGGCTAATTAATTCAGATGAATCAATTTCACCAATAATTAGTTTGTGTAGAAAGACGACACCAAGCATTGTTCTCCGATCAGAAAGAGAAGGAAGATTAATTAGTAAAAGTCTACTACGATAAGGAGGCAGGCGAATGTTAGTATTCCAGTTCAGACCCCGTAGGGCAAAGAGTAAAAACTGTTTTTGTACAGATTCTATTCTGTCCTGATGAATCTTATATTGGGGACTCCATATACAAGACCCATATTCCAGAATAGGTCTGACAAGTGAAGTATAAAGTAGTTTAGTAATATAGGGATCGTCAAATTCTTTCGACCAGCGCTTTATGAAACCCAAGACGCCAAATGCTCGATTAGCAATAGATGCAATGTGCTTGTCAAACTTCAGCTTAGGATCCAGAAGAATACCCAAATCAGTAACCGACATAATACGTTCAAGCGGTTTACAATAAAGAACGTAATTAAACTCAAATGGAGTTCGTCTACTAAAAGACATGACTTTACATTTACTACAATTAAGATTTAAAAAATTTACTTTACACCATGTCTGAAAACTGTCAAGATCAGTTTGCAGCCTGACACCAAGAAGATTGTCAGTGGCCGACATACAAAGTTTAACGTCATCGGCGTACATGAGAACCCGAGAATAATTTATAACAGAAGGCAGATCATTTATAAAAAGCGTAAATAACAAGGGGCCGAGATGACTACCTTGTGGAACTCCAGAATAAACTTGAACAGGTTTAGAAACTAAACCATTAAAAAAAACTTTTTGGGTTCTAAAATTTAAGTAACTTGAAATCCACAAAATTAGGTTATTAGGAAAACCTAAAAGATGGAGTTTACGCAATAAAAGTTTGTGATTAACGGAATCGAAAGCTTTACTAAAATCAGTGTAAATGACATCAGTTTGCATTTTATTTTGAAACCCATGTATAACAAAAGTAGTGAATTCCAATAAGTTAGTGGTAGTAGATCCTATATTTCACAAACCCATGCTGGTAGGGTGAAATAATAGATCTACAAAGATATTGCAGCTGAGAAGTTATCATTTTCTCAAAAGCCTTAGGAATAGCAGACAACTTAGAAATACCTCTATAGTTACAGACATTTGATTTGTTTCCTTTCTTAAGGAGAGGAATAATAAATGATTCTTTCCAAACTTTTGGGAAAGAGCATAACTCCACAGAAAGATTAAATAAGCTATACAGGGGTTTCAAAAGACCTTCAGCACAGTACCGAAGAACACATCCTGGTACTCCGTCAGGTCCCGGTGAATATACCGGTTTTACGGCCTTTAGATCACTTAAAAGCGAGCTTTCCGTAATTAAAGGCTTTTTTTTTTTCGTCCAAAAATGCAATTAGAAACATTTACACGATATGGATAAGGCGATCTTAATTGATCATCTTGAAAAAAAAAAAAAAACGTTTTCTTTTTTTTTTTTTTTTTTTCGGCGGTAAGTTGTTTGAAAAAAATTCGGCAAATAAATCGGCGATAGCCTGATCAGAATCCGCTGTCTTTTTCCGAAATACACGGTCGATGGAAGTGTTGATGATCTACGCTTGGAATTAACAAACGTATAAAACTTTTTAGGATCATTTCGAAACTGCAGTTTGCATCTCTCAAGATAATCTTTATAGCATTGGGTATTAAGAACAGAAAAATTGGATCGTGCAGTCAGATAACGAGAAAGATCCAAGAAAGAGCCAGATTTCTTGAACTTTTTGTACATTCTTGACTTTCTATTTTTCAAGCTAGTTAACTCCCTTGTATACCAAACAGGTTTGTTAGACCTGCAAGGAGCACACAACGGAACACATAAATCAAGTAAAGAGTCTAAAGTAGAATAAAAAATCGAGACTGCACTTTCCAAATCCCTGCACTCATATAACTGGGACCAGTCAGTCTGTAATAAGAGTTGAGAAAGCTGTGAAAAATCGGTTTTCCGAAATTGACGAGCTCTCTTTGTAGGCTCATTACAAGAATTAGGAGCACAGACTGGTAAGTCCATCAACACCTCCAAAGTCGGATGATAAGGGTCTTCAGGAAAGGATATGGGATTAGTAAGAGAAACAGATAAGAAAGAGGGATCCAAAACAAAAATAAGATCAAGCATCTTATTCAAAGAATTTGGGATATCATTGATTTGACACAATGACATCCCATAAAGATTATCAAGAAAGTCATGCTGCGTCGTGGAAGTCAAGACGTTGGAGTCAGGACACGAAATCCAATGTGTTCCGGCAATATTGAAATCACCAAGAACAACAAGAAAATCACGATCAGAAAGCAATAATAAAACAGAATGTATAGCA